>SOPF01010739.1:0-12916 GCA_012979155.1 Hypericum perforatum | reverse complement strand
AAGCTAATTCTGGTACCCTTTTAAGTGAATTGAACTGGGTTTTTGTTAGTTTTCTTTGTTCTTTCTGAAATATGGGATCTTTATTACAGGGTCGAGAAGTGAGTGGGGCAGTGCTTGAAGAGGGTAGACAGTGCAACTCTGCTATGGAAGAGTACGAATCTTGTCTGAATTCTGTGCCATTAATTGTTTCGTGGTTCGAGGAAGACGGTTATTTGAGCACAATGTTTTGTTGTCTTGGTTGGATCAGGGAAACTGAGCTGCAGCTTCTACAACGGTACAGGCGAGACCGCCGGGTACTTTTGGATTTCATGCTGTCCGGTAGCTTGATCAAGAAAGTGGTTATGCCTCCTGGTGCGGTCACACTCGATGACGTGGATCTAGACCAAGTCAGCGTTGATTACGTTCTGAATTGCGCTAAGAAAGGTACAGGCGCCTCTTACTTTGTCTGCTCATTTTCGTCCCTATTGAGCATCGATTGTTTTGTTTAGAATTTTCTTATATATTAGCAATATCGCAGGTGAAATGCTTGAGCTTTCGGATGCAATAAGAGATTACCATGATAGTGTTGGCATGCCCCAGATGGTAAACTTCAATCCGTTATCCATCTTATGATTACTGAGGGTGTTTATCCGGATGTGTGTGCATGATATAGGATGATAAATGAGTGATCAGTTAATGAACTACTAATTCTTTTTTGTCTGTTATATGGGATATTTAATATTTCTCTCAATTTGTAGCAATCACCTGATTTAGAAATTGTAATGCGTAATAAAGTATGACGCCCATGATTTAATATTGGGATGTTTATATATTTTGTAAATAAATGTAATGTTGATTTCAGAATGGCCGGGGTACAGCAGATGAATTTTTTTTGGTTACAAATCCTGTATCCTCTGGATCACCTCCCAAAAGGGCACCACCACCTGTTCCTGTTTCTACTCCAGCAACTTTTTTTGCACCATCCCCTGATGTTTCACTTTCAAGTATAGCAAAGTCCGAGTCGTTCAACTCTGATGAACATCAGGACACCGAACTTCCAGATACTGAAGTTGGAGAACTGACTGTTGATGACATCGAAGATTTTGAAGATGATATTGGTGAAGTTAATAGTGTTAGACTTTCAAGACGTAACCTAAATGATGCAGCTGATTTAGTGCCCAAGCTGCCGGATTTTGCTACTGGTATGGTTGATGCTCATTGAAGTGCTAAATGTTCAGGTTTATGAATTTGTTACTTCTATGGTCTGCAAATGTGACTAGTTATTGGTGACTTGAGTGTTTCTGAGCGAAAATGATAGGACGGGATAGGTAGCTGGTTTAATAGGCTGCATTTTTGTTCTGAGAGCGAAGTTAGTTCATTGAGAGTGCACAAATTGAGACTAGACGGTTTGAGATTAGGATGACACAGGTCGCACAGCATGGTTGATAGCTTTTTTACATAATTGAATGACAAGTACTATAGTTTCATTTGATGAAAGAACTTAGCTATAAGTACGGTCAATGATGAACCAAACTATCTGCTAGTGCTAGTTCTTTGTTATGCTCTCCTGCAAGCTACTAATCTGCTCTGTCACATTTGGATGTCATAGTGAGAATCTTACTCACTTGGATTTGGCATGTATTTGATTGTAAAGAATGGTGCCTGACTCTGACATGGAAATAAAAGATTAAATAAAATGACAATTTATATTACAGTTTTTTGGCTTTCTTATTCTCAGGCATGGCAGATGACGATCTTCGGGAAACTGCGTATGAGATCCTCTTGGCTTGTGCCGGGGCAGCAGGGTAGGTTACAATCACTTTTGTAAAACACCATTGTTGTTGGGCATGCATACAGATGGCTGCTTATAATGAGTTCTATGTACGGTATTTCCGTAATTAACTGCATATGAGATCCTCTTGGCTTTTGCTGGGCCAGCATGATAGGTTACAATCACTTTGTTAAGACACTACATGACAAGTGGCTGCTTGTTATGAGTTCTATGTACTGTATTTCTCTTCTTTTGGTTAAAAGAATTCATACTTTCTAGTTTCTACCAAAGAGCACTTGCTCTACATAAGGGAAGGGCAGGGTGGAGAGTTACTAGGGTTCAAATCCTGGTCATGACAAAAGTCTACTCACTAGAAAGAATTCATATTTTCTTTGTCATTAGTCAATGTCACAACTGAAATATGTGGTTTATTACTTTTATGAATGATCGTGCAAACATAATATTGTTTTTTGTATGATCATACAAGATGGATTAGTCAAACTATGTCATGTTCCAACTTGCTCTAAATGGTTGTGATTCCTTATACTTCATTGATATGTGCATGTATCTTATGTAAATTTCTGTGGGTGTCCTACATACCATCTCATATGCTATCTGCTAAGGTTCCATTGTTCTTTTCGTGTCATTTTTCATGGGTTTATTCCTATCTCTTTTATGCTTTTCCTTTAATTGTGATATGCGTAGGGGGCTAATTGTTCCATCAAAAGAAAAAAAGAAAGAAAAAAAGTCTAAGTTGATGAGGAAACTTGGACGTAGTAGAAGTGAGAGTGTTGTTGAGCAGTCTCAGCATACACCAGGATTTGCTGGTTTGTTGGAAATAATGCGGGCCCAGTTGGAGGTATATGGAATCTCCGCCCTTTGTTAAACAACTTTTTTTTTTGTGATATTAAAAAATTATGTTATTGCTGCTGCTGTAGAGGTTATTGGCTCTTATTTACATTATGTGCATGCCAGGTAAACGAGACAATGGATATCCGGACAAGGCAAGGCCTTCTGAATGCTCTTGCTGGAAAAGTAGGGAAGAGGATGGACACATTATTGGTCCCTTTGGAGTTGTTATGTTGTATTTCGCGCACAGAGTTCTCTGACAAGAAAGCATATATACGGTGGCAAAAAAGGCAGGTAAAGTTTCCTAATTTTCCTTTTGGCCTCAATTTTGATTTATCCAGTAATAGGGGAAAATGGCATATTTATATAAAAGGTAATCATTCAATGTGTTATCTCGATACAGTTATTTATGCTGGAGGAGGGGCTCATTAATCACCCTGCTGTTGGTTTTGGTGAATCTGGGCGTAAGGCGAGTGAGCTGAGGATACTGTTGGCGAAGATTGAAGAATCTGAGGTTTGTTACTTGGTTTCCAGGGGTTTAGCATAAGAAAATAGCATCTAATCATGATCAAAGTTTAGGTTTCTTCTAAACTTCATGGTTTTCATTGTGCATATTATCTTTCTGTTTTTTTTTTCTTCTTACATTTCTGTACACTTTCAATCATGTTTATTTATCAGACGCTCCTTACAGACCTGTGGAGTTTTAATTTTTCCTTAAATGCTCTTTTCTATTAAAGAAATATGCAATCAAATATAACTTGAAATAGATAGGATTCCGTTCTTACTGAATGATAGTGTAATTTTCTAATCTTAAATTCATTTTTCAAACTAATAAGTTACTCTGTTTTACATCTATGCGCCAACATTCTGGTATGGGCATTAATAGTGATTACTTCTTTCTTGGCGGCGTACAGTTCCGGGAGTCTTCTGCTGGAGAAATACAGAGAACTGACTGCTTGAGGTCCCTCAGGGAGATTGCTGTTCCACTAGCTGAGAGGCCAGCTCGGGGTGATTTAACTGGTGAAGTCTGTCATTGGGCAGATGGATATCACCTTAATGTTAGGCTGTACGAGAAGCTCCTGTTTGGTGTATTCGATATCGTAGACGAGGGGAAGTTGGCAGCGGTGAGTTTCTTTCTTAGTCACCGAACTGCAAGGAAAAAGTAAAGGATTTTGCTCAATCAATTTTGAAGGGGTAACCTGCATTTTCAATCCTTTCTGTTGTCAACTTGCTTTTGAAGTTGATTTTTATGATGTGAAGCCATCTGCCAGCAATATCCTAGTACCTTGTTGAGATCATCTTGCTTTCTTAAAGGAAGTGTTAACTTAAGTAATGCAGTACTAATCTTGTTTTGTAATGGGAAGTGACAGTGTTTTGTCTTTTAAACCCTTTCTCCCCCTCACTTCAGGAAGCAGAAGAAATACTCGAGCTTTTGAAGTCAACTTGGCGTGTTTTGGGCATTACAGAGACAATCCATTACACATGCTACGGATCGGTATTGTTTCGTCAGGTATTACTCTCTACTAATTCCCACTCTTCCGTGCGAGTGCCTGCATACAATTGCTTCGTGATACTTTTTTACTTTCCCTTTTCTTCAAAGATATGGGAAGTATAATTACCAATGTGGTTTGATATCGACAGGTAAAACTGAGACAGAAAATAACTGCGCTACAGGTTTTCTGGAATTGAATAATTCTAGTACGCAGACAAACTAACTTGTGGGGTCAAGCTGTAGACAGCTTTTTCATGGAGCTTATTGGTGCTCAATCAGCAATTATATGGTGATTACGAAGATACATTAATTGAAGGAAAGAGCAAAAGTCTGCTTGTTATGAACTTCTTTCTCTGTTTCACGCCTTCTTCTCCAGTCTCTCTCTGTTTCACGTCTTCTTTCCCTTACTGGGCAAGTCAAGTCAACCCAATTGATGTTTCTTTTAGATTTGTGCTGGCCACCCTGATTATATTAGAACTAGTAGGAACTAGGATGTTTGGCACCTGCTAAGGGGTCACTTCTGAGGGAGATTTGGTTACAAGGTGTCCCCTTTAGCTGTTTTTTATGCTGTTTATTTTGAACAAGTACCGTAACAAGATCTTGACATGGATGAAAATCACCTGATATAAAAATTTTGATTGATGCCATTGGAGACTTTCCTATTCTCTCATAAAGGGGCTTACTGTTTTCCAGTGGTGTTCTTAACATAACAAGTAGCTCTTCATTGGCTCCAACAATGTGATTGAATTCCCCAGACACATGTAGTTACTCTTTGATTACCATGTTACTCTTAAACGAGTCATGTTTTACGGACTATTGTTCCATTTCTTGCACAACTCAATTTTGCAAATCCTTGTCAAATTATTGGAACTTGATTTTGGCATTTGGTTATCATGCAGTATGTCATGACTCAAGAACCTGGACTTTTGAAACACGCCTTAGAGCAACTGAACAGAATACCTTTGAAGGAACAACGGGGCCCGCAAGAGAGGTTGCATCTGAAAAGTTTGACATCCAACCATGAAGGAGGAGAGATGTCCTTCTTGCAGTCTTTCTTGTCGCCTATCCAAAAATGGGCCAGTAAGCAGCTCGGGGACTACCATCATCACTTTACAGAGGTTCATTCAAATGTTTGCCAACTCTTATTTATATAATGCTTATCGTTTGGCGCTTGGGCAATTGAAATTATGTATATATGGTAAACATAAATCAAAATGAGCTTCCATGAAAATTAATTGTTTTGCTAGGTCTATGAATAAGTTGAGTCCAATGTCATGCCAGTTACCCTTGTCCTCTTTAATGATTATGCATTGAGAACACAGACTTGAAACTCAGTTCTTTGTTCTGTTTGACCTTTTTGAAGAAATGACTTATTGTTTCGTTTGAGGACTAGTGTTAACTTGACATCATCTTTCAACTCAGACTACGTATGAAGTATATGGTTGGTGTAGCAATAAAAGAAGTCCATGATACTATGTTACATATTATGCTAGAAAAACACAGTGAGCTAGAGCAAATGATCAATTTATATTTTTTATGTGTAATGAAGGTCATAATAATGGTTAAAAATGTCGCATTGGTCACTTGAATCTAGAATCTTTCAAATAGAATTTAATTGATACAGGCTGTGAACAAGGTAATGGTTACATGGTACAAATATGGTAAGGATTCAGATGAAACTGGATCTGGATGATTCACATTGTTTGCTAATGTAAATCTCAGTATTTTTTCCTCACTACCTGATGTATCATGTAGGGTTCTGCAACAATGTCGGATGTTGTCAAAGTTGCAATGACGACACGGCGACTGCTCTTTGAAGAGTCTGAGCAAGTATGTTAAGCTGTTTGCTAATTGTTGTTGCAAGGAGTCATGCATGTGATATTATTGCTTGTTTGTTTCAGTTTGGGCTTCAGTAACTCATGTGACATTTTTAAGCAACTTACCTTGTGTGATAATAATTCTTCACTACCTCTGTCATCACCGGTTCCCTTCATGAGGTGCAGAATTGTACGAAGTTGGGAAGTTTTCTAATGCAGGTGATACTTTCGATTTTATTGGTTAACAAAGACACGTTTTTTTTTTCCTGCAGGGACAACATGCTTCATCTGCCTCAGACAAAGATCAGATGGAATTATTTATTTCATCTTCAATTAAGAATGCTTTTGCGAGGGTAAGTTCCATGAAACTCACTGAAGACGTGGATATTTTTGACATGTCTTCATACATCCACTGAAAATGCCTTCATGTTGGATCCGACAATAGCAGAATGTTTTCAGTCTTGTAGCAGAAGTGCCAGCCTGTTTTGGACAATTGAAAATATGAAAGACCGTAATGATGAACTTACACAGTGTATAATAAAGTGGTGGAGCCATATGCAATTATAAAGTTACAGGCCTTTGCAGAACTATCATCCTGCTCTCTTTGTAGTTAAGATGGTTTTGAGTTCAATAGTCACAACACCACTTTCCACATTTCCATTTCTAAGAACTTGAAAGATGAGTGCTACTGAATTTGATCGCGTCAAAAACATATTATTTAGCTTTTTGCTACTTCTCTACGAACCCTTAGAAATAAAGAGAGCAAAGGTTGATAAGAACATAAGTTTGCCTGTTGTCGATCCACTTCGCGTGCTACTTTGTCGAGTCGCTATTCTGCACAGCATTCTTAATTGTCTTTCTAGTTGTTCCGTAACGTTCTGATTTTACTTTTTCAATGTAAATGGTTCATTATCACCATACATATGTCTATCTCACACTTACATGATTGATGTTTTGCTTTTCTTCTCCATTGCAGACATTGCAGGCTGTTGATAAATTGGCTACAACTCATGAACATCCTTTGGCACTGCTTGCAGAAGAGACTAGGAAACTTATCCGAAAAGAATCAACCTTTTATGCACCAATATTGTCTCAGCGCCATCCACAAGCACTCATTATATCAGTGTCACTTCTCCACAGATTATACGGAAACAAGTTGGTAATACTTTCAGACTTATTGAATCTACAAGTATAATTTCGTCTTTTAGATTTCTGTTACTTACCTGTGCTTCAATTTTTCAGAAGCCATTTCTTGACAGTGCTGAACACTTGACAGAAGATGTAGTATCAGTGTTTCCTGCTGCAGACAGCCTCGAGCAATATGTAATGGCAGCGATAGCTTCTTCTTTCCAAGAGGCGAATGTGGAAGTAGTTTTCCGGAAACTGACTCCATTTAATGTAAGTTATCTAGGTGATTTGTTCACTTTCATTCAGATATTGTGCAGCTGATTGTCTCCTTTCGCTTGCTCCGTTGGGCAATGTTCTCCAAGACCATGCGACCAATTAAGTAATTTGCTTTATTGGCTGGAATGCATGTGATGGAGGTTGCTCTATTTCCTATGTAGTGCTTAACTAGAGATCTTTGGCATTTTCTTTTGGTAGGTTGAAGCTAAATCTGGAGAGCTAGTGATGAGATGGGTCAACGCACAACTTGAGAGGATTTCAGGATGGGTTGAGCGGGCCATTCAACAAGAGGTATAGATGTCAAATTCCTCGTCTTTACTAGTCAAAATAGTTGTGCTAGCTAATATGAACCTGCTGCGTTTTGCCATTCAGCTATTGACTTGTGTGTTTAATTTCATTCAGCGATGGGACCCAATCTCTCCTCAACAGCGGCATGGAAGTTCAATTGTGGAAGTATATAGAATTGTGGAGGAGGTATTACATTGAGATACTTTTGCATTAGAGAACCTGATGTTGTCCTTTTGTCTTGGTGTCTCCTTTATTGCTATCCCAACATAAATGTAACTTCACCAATATTAGGCATCACCTAAGTGGTGTCAGAGTTATTAACTGGGTGGTATTTGTCTACTCTACTAAAAGATTAGAAAAGAAGCTGTCAGGACCAAGAACAGCAATAGTACCCTATTTGTTAATAATGAAGTTGCAGATGGGACATCAAGAGTAATGATGCCATTTATTCTTATTAACGATCTGACCATCCCAAAGAATATGAAGGACAGTTTGTCTAGTCATTGAAGTAGAACATGTCTTGCTATCTCCTAATTAAAACCTCATGTCTCTTCATATTAGACTTTAAAAGTTGTTTTACGGGGCTGAACCTTTCAGCCATTGGAGGTGAATCAAAGCAGACTTGGCACATTTTACTATCTTTACAACTACAATCAACTTAGTGTTGCTGCATACCTTTCGATGAATATTTACGTCCTTCAGTGATAAGCGTGTTCCTTTTTGTGCAGACGGTGGATCAATTTTTTGCTCTCAAAGTTCCAATGAGGCCATCAGAAATGAACAGTCTCTTCCGTGGCGTTGACAACGCATTTCAAAACTATGCGAATCTTGTGATGGAAAAATTGGGTTAGTATGAAATATATTTTTCCACCACTTATTCAGGCACATGCTGGAAACCAAAATTTGTGCTCTTTTTTGTAATAATGTTGGAAAGTATTTATCAAGGTGATCTCAAGTTTATTTTTTTGTACAGCAAATAAAGAAGATTTGATTCCTCCTGTTCCCATTCTCACACGATACAAGAAAGAAGCTGGAATAAAAGCTTTTGTAAAGAAGGAACTATTTGATTCTAAGCCACCTGATGAGATAAGATCCAGCTCCAGAGAAGTACATGTGCAAACAACTTCATCGCTGTGCGTCCGGTTAAATACTTTATATGTGAGTCAGCTGTGTGTTTCTCTTGCTATACCTTACTGTTGTTTGCCCTCTTATTGATTTTGTATCTCAATCCAAGCTGGCGTTACATTGAGAGAGATGAAGAGATAAGAATATTACTCTGTATTGGACGGATGGTTTGTCTTGTTTTATGCGTGCTATCATAAGATCCTGGTCTACTGTTAGTCATACGAAGGAATAAAATTGAACTGCAGGGACATGTTTAAATCGAGGTTGCTTCCCTGAACAAAATTTAAGTTCTTATATGTGTCATTTATTATATTTGGTCATTATACTGTGCATCATATTCTCTTTAGAAATTTTTTATTCTTTGCAACGTTTCCATTTTTATGTTGTAGTCAAGCTACAGTTCCTTCTTATATAACTTGCTTGGTGCTTATTAATAGTACCTGCTAATATTCTCAAGATGATTACAAAATTACTGTTCAGAGAATAGTTTATTTTTCTCTTCTTGCTTGGAGTCACATGATGGCTTTCTTCTGTCTCAGAAATGCTAGAAATGGTAATAAAAGTAATATATTTTAAGAATTAATGTTATTCTATCCTTCAATTTGTCGGGTTGGCATGTAAATGGCTATTTCTGTAGGTGTTCTGTCTCTTGTTTCTGGGTGTACCTCCTGTTGCTGTGATTTCAGGAATTTATTGTGGGTTTTGCAGTATGCCATTAGCCAACTCACCAAGTTGGAAGATAGCATTTGGGATAGATGGACAGCGAAGAAACCACGAGAACATTTTCTAAGTACGTATGGTAGAAACTTAATTCTGTGTTGCAATTAAAACTCGATTAGAAGATTCCTCTTCATTGATTGGTGATCTCATATTGCTAAGTTATCAGCCTTTTTGAGAAGTGATTTTATCGACTCTGTAGAGCCTTTGGCCTCGTTACTTATTGTTCTGGATTGCATCTTTTGTTGTTATTCTATTTCGTTAGATCGCCATTTCACTTATCGAAAAAGCAATTGTTTGTCATACAAAGAGAAAAAATATATATTACTCTGCTGAATCTGTGATCTGGTCAAAGTGGTTGACTTTTAGCAGACAAGGTCATGTAGCTGATATTCTTTATAGCACAGAAACCATTTTTAATGATTATAGTGCTTCTTTTTTATGATAGAAAAATCAATGGATGAGAAGTCCACAAGCTTCAAGCAGAAGGGTTCATTTGATGGAAGTAGAAAGGACATTAATGCGGCCATCGACCACCTGTGTGAGTTTATTGGTAAGAATTATGAAATCATTTTATCTTCATGTCTCCATGAACTAAGCTCAAAGATTTTTGTCTCTCTAAATTCAAAATAGCCTCTTGATCTGCACACGTTCAGAAATCAATAACATTTGAAAATGCATCCGCAACAGAATTGTTTTGATGACTTTGATCGCTTCTCTCTGTTAAAACTCTTTTAAGGTACCAAGGACCTAAGAGCTTCTTTGTTTACTTTATTTAACAAAAAAATCTAGCTTTTTTTCAAAATATGTCAAAGTATCTTAGTATCAAACTTAGGCGGTGGAAAATTGAATTTTTTTTTTTATTGCACTGCTGATTGATTATGCTTTGGTGCAGGAACCAAAATTGTCTTCTGGGACCTGCGGGAGCACATGATTGAAAATCTATACAAATACTCTGTTTCTCAGTCTAGGTTTGAGGCAGTAATTGAACCTCTTGATAATGTAAGAACTATACTAATCTAACGCACATCTCACTGCTTCTTTAGAAAGCAATATCTTTATCAATCTCAGTACTTTCTATTGTTATGTAAATGCTGTAGGAGCTTAATCAACTTTGCAGCGTTGTCGTGGACTCTCTCAGGGATCGTATCGTCACCAGTCTTCTTCAGGCTACTCTGGTGGGTCCCTTCTCTCAAAGAATTACGTTGATTCTCTATTCCAAGTACGTCGTGTATATCTGTAACGTATTTCTTCCCTTTTCCAGGATGGTTTCCTAAGGGTTATATTGGATGGAGGACCGTCAAGAACGTTTACTGCAACTGATGCCCGACTATTGGAAGAAGATTTGGAGATTATAAAGGTAAGATATGGTCAAATATCGCTTCCGTTTTCCTAGCTGATGATAGAGAAGGAACCTTCACAGAAAGTTTTGTCAATGTGTTGTCCTTTCAGGAATTTTTCATCTCTGGAGGAGACGGCCTTCCACGGGGCGTAGTCGAAAATCATCTTGCTCGGCCCCGGCACGTAGTCAAGTTGCACAGCTATGAGGTAACCGTGTTTTATGTTCTGCAAAAGTGGTTGAAATTGTTCCATGATCACTCATCTGATTAGAATTTTCTCGGAGGGATCGAATGTAAACATCATTTTACTTTGTTGCAGACGCGGGAGTTGATCGAGGACCTGAAATCGACTAGCAGAATCGAAAGGCAGGGCGGCAGCAAGCTTGGCGCAGATACGAAGACTCTATTGAGAATATTATGTCACCGGTCCGAGTCAGAGGCCTCCATGTTCCTGAAAAAGCAGTTCAGAATACCCAAATCTTCTGTTTAGTTGGAACATACATTATAAAAGGGGTATGGGTGATTAGTAGGACCACAATGTTCTTAATCTTTGCTTTGTTTTGTATTCATTTGCATCCATTTTATCCAAAATTTATGTCCACACCTTGTCAGAACTTGGCATTGACTACATAAACAGATCACGTGCAAAAGTTGGCTTAATGTTACTTTTTGGACAAAATCAATCAGTACCGCACACGTGAAACTGGACGGGTGCCATCTAATCTAATCTCCGTTATAACAGGGCCCAGGCGCTGGTAATGAAAGCCGTACGCTAGAAGGCTAGGATCTGATCTGGGGGCTAAGACCATTCGCATTTCTGCCCCTGCTACAGTCCGTGTCCTGTGTGCCACGTCAGCGTGCCTCTGCTCTCAGTTTTTTAGCTCACACCCCTGCCCTTGCTACAGTGTTCGTGTTCTCAGCTACATCAGTTTTTTTTCAGCTCAACTTTTTTTAAAATGCAGTTAATTGTACCAGACTCGAATATTTTTTCGCCTAACTTCGAATGCGCTAAATTAAAATTTGAAGCACACAATTTTTCGAAATGATAAATTTATTAAAAATTGCAAATTACAAAAGGAACTAGAAAATTCAAGAAATTACATAGATATTAAAATTACATAACTAATCACCATCTCCAAACTTAGTCCAAACGTGCTCAACTAGGTCTTTACGGAGAGCGACTTGAGCTTCTCTATTCCGAATCTGAGAATCAACGGTCATGAAAAGTCTCGTTTTTGGATTCAAAAAATTGTATAAAACTACCAAAAAATCAAAAAACAATTTTAAAAAATAGAAACATTGGAAAATTTATAAAAATAATTTAGAAATTTTTTTATATTTTTTTCGATTTTTTATTATTTTTTAAAAAAATTTTAAAAAAAATAAATACCCGAGTGGTCCAAGACCAAGGATTCCTCATCTGAGTGGCACTGGACATAAATTTAGGGCGGTTGTGTATATATGTAGGGGTCACTTTTCTCATTTGTGTACTTTTATCTTTCACAATTTCATAGTTGAATAACACTTTAGTTTCCACAATTTCTCTACCATTATTGTGATACCCAATATTTGTTATGTGTGAAAACGTTTAAGTGATTTGGTTATTACTATCCATATCAACAAGGTGTACATTTTTTTCGGACACGCATCCTGAATTTTTTCAAGATTAAACACATTTGGCCGAAAGTAGGATCAGGATAAATGACCTCCTGAAAAATTTTCTAGAGTACATGCGAGTGAGGACAAAGCACGTTACAATTATTGTGTATTTTCTCGCATCTTAGTGACATAGAGTTAAGAGAAACTGATGTAAGCTGACTGTAGCTAACAAAGATCGGAGTGCCACACAGATTGGTTGGGTGTGAGAGTTTGTCTCCGATACTCTGCCCTCTTCATCCTTTCTCACTACCCTCCTCCCCGTCTCTCCATGTTAACATTGGATATTCTCAAAATTGAGGCAAAACCAGATTACACAAATTAACTAACACATACCAAACAAAACAACCTTGTTCATTTCTTCAAGGAAAGAGACCACCATACCAAATGAGAACCATTAATGTGAATATCACCGACAAAATTTGTCATATTCAGGTTGTTGAAATTATTTCTCTGATGCAGTAACGCATCACATACC
>SOPF01010736.1:0-41077 GCA_012979155.1 Hypericum perforatum | reverse complement strand
ATCAATGGAGCTATCATCTAATGCTGAGGCGGGAAAATTGCCATTAATTACCTCACGTCATCGCGTAGTTCACACTTGGAGGACTCAGGCAGTTATAGCATTTGCGACGAAACGACATCGGTAGAAGGATGATGTGGCTCGCCAGGTTCGTTGCATGCATAGATAATGACGTGGCTTCATGAAAAAAATATAAACAATAAATACCTATTTTGTGTGAACACCTAGATTCTTTAATGCTACAATGAAACCGGTCCAATAACGATATTGGATGTGAAATGTTAGTACCAAGGGAGATTAAAACTGACATTTTTGTTTAGTTCTTCAAGGAGCAATTGAAACAGCAAAAAGTGTGCAAACCTAAATTTCCATCTTCAAGACCTTATATGATGATTCAAGTTGATATTGGAGGCTTTCCCTACACGAGAGGAGATCAATGAGTCAATTTGCTGCTGCAACGAGGATAAGGCACCGGGATGAGACGGTTTTAATTTTAAGTTCTTTCGTGCTTATTGGGACGTTATTGAAGATGAGGTTTATGAATTTGTAGGGCGATTTTTAAGAACAGGTAAACTACCAAAAGGGGCGAGCTCTTCTTTCATCGCTTTGATTTCAATGCCTTTCGGGACTTCATTGATAAGCAAATATTGACCGATCAGCCTGATTGGGAGTCTATATAAGATAATTACTAAGCTTCTTGCATTCATTGGAGATGGGATGTTGGTGGATTCACTTCAAATTTTTGGAGAAATCTGTTGGTCGTTGTAGGGAGTGTACTTGATTAAGATCGGACTACAGTCGAGGCAAGTGTTGGACACTTTCTTTTTAAGACGAGATTGCCCCGTATATTTCAGTGCGTACGGACTATGGCAATCGTCCTCAAGATACAACAACTATTCAGACATTTCCAAGATCGTTGCACAAGACTCTCGGAACTTTTAGGCAAACTCTTATATACTCGAAAGTTTATAATGCAAGAGTGCAAATGTCACTGGGATAAAAGAAATGAAAGGAGGAACATGCCTATTTATAGGCTTGGTTGGCTGTCAGCTGGACACTCATGTCCCTTCGATTTTCCTTTCTAGATAGGATCTAACAACCTCTTCATATCTCTTCGGATGGTTGTCTGGATGCCTCATCCTTATCCTTTGGAGGTTTGTCGGATGCATCTCGTCGTCTTGGAGAGTTTCTCGAGGTTTCTGGATAACCTTGAGGTCAGTCACACCTCCACGATGCACAGCCAAGAGTTATCTGAATTTTTCCAAAATTTTAAGGCTCCTCCAGCTCCTTGCGATGTGGCGATCGTGCGAAGTGCCGAGTGCACCTCAATGTACTCAAGCATCTACTCTTGACCTCGAGCTCATACCTATGCCCGTGCTCGGATGGTACTATGTCTCATCCTCGCAAAGTCAACGATCAACCTAGGGAGTGGTCAACCAAGTGAAAATGCAAGGGAAGAAATTCCTTATATACTTGGAAATCCTCCTTGAATTTTTCAATGTGGTACACACATTCTACTTCCCTTAAGTTGACTTTTGGGCTTTTGGGCTTTTGGGTTTGGGCCTCACTTGGGCTCATTCACTATTTATTTCCAACAATCCCCGGCATGAATGATGACAAATACATGCAGACTCTAATCGAAAGTTCTAACATGTTATTATTATATTGAGATAGGTAGCTTGCATCTTTGAACCTTCTCTAGTAAGATGCTCTCAGATTTACTCGCTGCTCAGTTAACGTGATTTCTTGAACTGTCAGCTTTTGGCGTAAACCAAAACAATAACATTTATACAATAATAATCCTAATATATTTAGGTTCTCACATTGTGTCCGTCTTGGCCATGAACCGTATCTTGGATTCATAAGTATTTTTCTATTTGAAGCGGCCTCACTTCACACTTACATAGGTGATCTCCTATCAGAAGTATCCTGTCATACTACATCTTCAACAAGGTATAAGAATTATTAAAAGCATAATCCTTAACCCCACCATACCTCTGCAGGTCAACACCTGGGCAGCTTATGAGAATGATATAGGTTCCAGGTGATTAGTTAAACTCTCCATAACTTAGTTGTCTCATTGAACCAAGTTTGTTGGATCTCTACTCATCATGATTGAGATACCATTATGGACGTCCTTTATTGTGTGGACTTTAATATCATTTCCCTTACTGCATTGTACATTTAATCTTTATTGATTTCTTTCATAAAAGGATCAGCTATATTGTCCTTGGACTTTACGTAACTAATGGTGATCACCCTACTAGAGATCAATTGTCTAATAGTATTATGTCTCTGAAGGATATGTCGAGATTTACCATTGTACATTGTACTTTTTGCTCTTCCAATTACAGACATGTTGTCACAATATATCGCTACTAGAGGCACCAGTTTTTTTCTAGGAAGTTTCTGAGCTATTCAGCTTCTTCCCCAGCTTTGTCTAGTGCTATAAATTCTAACTCCATTGTGGATCAAGCTATGCATATTTGTTTAGAGGATTTCAGGGTACAGCTCCTCCTTATTTGATGAATACATATCCACTTATAGATTTGGAATCCTTCATGTCCGATATCCAGTTTGTATCACTGTATCCTTCTAATACAATTGGATATTTAGCATAGTGTATGCCATGGTTTGTGGTATGCTTTAAATATCGTAAAATCCTTTCCTAAGCTAGCCAATGATATTGTAAATTTACTAAGCTTGCTAACTAAGTACGTAATATTGGGATGAGTACAGTTCATTAAATACATCAAGCTCCCAATCATTTGCGCATACCTTAGTTGAGATATTGGGTCCCCTCAGTTCTTGGCTAAATGTAGATTCAAGTCTAATGGAGTCTTAACCAGAGATTTGTCAAAAGCTTAGAATTTCTTGAGCATGTATTCCACGTAGTGGGATTGTGTCAAGACAATATCGTAAGCTTTCCTAGAGATCTTTATCCTTAGTATGGCGTATGTTAGACTCATATCTTTTATGTTAGTTCTTTAACATGTTTTTAGTTTTCATAATAACTTATTTATTGCTTCCCATAATTAGTAAGTCATCCACGTAGAGATATACAATTACATAAGATTCAGGTGTGCCTTTAATGTAAACACATTTATCATACTCCTTGATCTTGAAACCATTCAACAGCATCATCCTATCAAATTTTTTGTGCCACTATTTTGTTACTTATTTAAGCCTGTATAGTGACTAGACTAGCCAGCATACTTTATGCTCTTGTTCAGGAGCCACAAATCCTTCAAATTGCTCAATATATATCTCCTTTTCTAGTTCTCTATTCAGGAAAGTTGTTTGGGCAAATTACCCTCTAGTCCCTGGACTTTACATAATTATCTGATTGGGTCCCTCCTTTCTCATAAATAAGTAATCAATCCCTATTTTATTCAAAAATATTTGTCTCGGGTCCCCACCAACAAAATCAGACTTTTTTAATTTTTTGTCATGTGAAATAACTATTTTACCCTTCACAAAACGACAAATTTCATCTTATTTTTGTCGTTTTGTGAAGGATAAAATAGTCATTTCACATGACAAAAAATTAAAAAAAAATCCGATTTAGTCGGTGGGGACCCGAGACAAACATTTTTGAATAAAATAAGGACGGATTAATCATTTATGTAACAGGAGGGACCCAATAGGAAATTTTGGTAAAGTCCAAGGATTAGAGGGTAATTTGCCCTTTTTTTATATCTATCTGGTAGATCTCGAGGTTATAGAGAGCTGTAATAGCTATAAGAACTTTAATTGATATGATGCTTGTGACCAACAAATACATGTCAAAGAAATCATATCCCTCCTTCTGTTTGAACCCCTTAGCTACTAATCGAGCTTTGTACTTGTCAATTTTATCCATCAGCTTTGTATTTCCTTTTTAGGATCCACCTGTATCTTAGAGGTTTGGTTTTGCATCATTTCCCACGTGTAGTTTTGCATAATAGACTCTATAGCTTTCTTTTAGAGAGAAGCATATGGACTAGACAATGCCTCTTGAATTGTCCTGAGTTCACCTTCTAATGCATAGGTTAGATAATTCAAACCAAAGAATTTGTCTACCTTCATCCGTTTGCTATGTCTAGGTTCATCATCTTTCTGACTTGACCCTTGCGTAGTCTTATATACCCTTTTCTTGGGAGTTCCTTCCTTCCTTTCCTTATTACAAAAGATATCCTCAAAAAAATATTGTGTTCGTTGATTTTATGACCATTCTCGCATCTATTTCTGGGTACTTAGACTTGTGCACTAGAAATCAATAAGCACTACTATTTTGTGCATATCCATTAAAGATGTAATCAATGGTCTTGGGTCCTACTTTCACCTGCTTTGGTTTAGGTACTTCGAATTTTGCTAGATACTCCCACACTTTAAAGTAACCGTAGGAAGGCTTCCTTTCTTTCCATAGCTTGTTTGGAATTTTGTCTCTTTTCTTGTGTGGCAATGTGTTTTGAATATGGTTAGCTGAGAGCATAGCTTCCCCCCACATGTTCTGGACTAAGCCCGAGGTAATCAACATAGTTCATCATCTCTTTAAGAGTTCAATTCTTGTATTTAGCTACACTATTTGACTGAGGTAGGTAAGGAGCAGTCGTCTGATGAATAATACTGTGTTCCCAGCAAAGTTCCTCAAACAGAGCTACATACTCTCCTCCTCAATCACTTTAGATCATTGCTTTTTAAGAGATATATGTAATAGTATCTTGTGCAATCATCAATAAACATGATGAAGTATTTCTTCTCGCCTTTAGTTTACATGTGTTTCATATCGCAAGTGTCCGTATAAATTAACTCTAAAAGCATGGTACTTCTTTCCACGGAATGGAAAGGTACTTTGGCCATTTTAGCCTCCACACATACCTCACATTTATTAGAAGGGTTGAACTCTAGATTCAATAATAAATTTAAACTTACTAACTTTCTTAGCGAGATTAAATTTATGTGTTCTAATCTACCATGCCATAAATTAGAACACTCGGCCAAGTAAGAAGAAGTTTTAACTTTATTAGGATCGTCAAATTTGTGGTGTATAGTTATTACATTCATCTTAAAGAGCCCTTTTTCTAGGTAACCCTTGCCTATAAATTGACCTATTTTGGTCAGTACAAACTTATCAGCTTCAAATACAAATTTAAGACTGGCTTTGCTTAATAGTGATCTAGAAACTAAGTTCTTGCGGATGTCTGAGACATATAACACATCTTTGAGGGTTAGCTCCTTTTCTAAGGTCAGCTTTAGAACCACCTTGCCTAACCTAATAATGTTAAATATCGCTGAGTTTCCCATGAATAACTTTTGGCTGTTGATTGGGATGTAGTACGAGAACATCTCCTTGTTTGAGAAGACATGACAGGTAGCTCCAGTTTCCATGAATCACTCTCTTGGATTATCTACTAGGTTGGCCTCAAACACCAAAGCTAATACATCCATCTCCGACATGTCTTCAGCCAGGTTGGTCTTACCTTTATCATCCTTCTTTGTTTGGTAATAATCCTTAGCCATGTGGTCGGGTTTCCTACAGTTGTAGCAATCACCTTTGATCTTCTTGTTCTTTTTCTTATGCTCTTGCTTCTCCTGCTTATCCCCAGACTTCTTCCTCTTCTTGCCACCTTTTCCCTCGATGAGGTGCATGGTGGTCTCAGAGGGGGCCTTACTTTACTTGACTTTGGACTTTTGATTGTCTTTGATCTGAAGCCTTACAATCAGGTCTTCTAGGCTCATGTCCTTCCTCTTATGCTTGAGTTAGCTCTTGAAATTCTTCCAGAGTGGGGGGAGCTTCTCGATCATCATAGCCACTTGAAAGGACTCGCTGAGTTGCATTCCTTCAGCTTGGATCTTGTGAAGGATCAGCTGTAACTCCTGTACTTGGTCAATGACCTTCTTGGAGTCCACTATTTTGAAGTTGAGGAATAGTTCAATGATGAATTTCTTTATCCCAGCATCCTCCATTTTGTACTCCTTCTCGAGCAAACTCCACAGCTCTTTTGCATCTAGTCTGTTCAGGATGTAGTTATGGTGTAAGAAGTCGTTGTGACTCCATGCATCGAGAGTGTTGATTTTCTATTGATCTATCTCATTCTCCACAATTTTTTATGCATCCTTTTTCAGGAACCCAACCAGGTTGAGCATGGTCAGATAGAATGTCATCTTTTGCTACCACTCTTAAACTTGGTGCTGTTAAACTTCGCTGACCTTTCGGCATGGATAGTTCTCAGTACCATGGTCAAAGCAATGGTGCTAGTTGATTTCATCTTCAAGTACGATCTAATCTAATGATTGTTGGTCGTTAGAGAGAGTATACTTGATTAGGATCGGACTACATTTGAGGCAAGTATTGGACACTTTCTCCGTAAGACAAGGTTATCCAATATATTTTAGTACATATGAACTATGGTAATTGTCCCCAAGATACAATAACTATTAAGACATTTCCAAGATCATTACACATGACTCCTGAAACTTTTGGGCGAACTCTTATTTACTCGGAACTTTTGGACAGACTATTTACTAGTATGTAAAACGAGGGAAGAGAATAAGATAACAATGCAAGAGTGCAAATATCGCTGGGATGAAGGAAATGAAAGGGGGAACATGCTTATTTATAGGCTGCAGGGGCTGACCATCCGAGGAGACACCACTTCTGTCCTTATCCAAAAGTGTCTGTGTCCCTTGGTTTGTTGTCAGCAGGACACTTGTATCCCTTCATTTTCTCTTTCAGGATAAGATCCAACAGTCTCTTTGTATCTCTTCGGAGGACTATCTGGATGACTCATCCTCTTCATGGCGATTGTGCTAAGTGTCAAGTATACCTCAATTTCTGGCCGTGAGCCTGCGCCTGTGCCTGTGCTCGGATGGTACTATGCACCATCCTTGCAAAGTCAATGGTTAACCTAGGGAGTGGTCAACCAAGTGAAAATGTAAGGGAAGAAATTTCTTATATACTTAGAAATCTTCCTTGCATTTTTCAATGTGGTACACACATTCTACTTTCCTGAAGTTGACTTTTGGGCTTTTGAGTTTGGGCCTCACTTGGGCTCATTCACTACTTATTTCTAACAAAATCAAAAGAGAAATCTTACTTTTGTGCAATCACCTCTTATTATAGAGGTTAGTAAGGTATGGACGGGTTGGATTCCTTCAAAGGTTGAATGCTCCATATGATGATAATAATGTAATGCATCCAAATTTAGGAGGTTTTCTTCCATTTTGTTTAGATAGGAACAAATACAGCAAAACATCTTTTTTTAACATGTCTTTTTTCTTGTTCGATTTGGAATCACATTGTGAAACAAAGAAGTTTGGTGTGGAGTGGTGTCCTTTCTATGGACAACGTCTTATTGGCCAGGTGTGAAATGGAAGGTGGTGGAATGTTGGGAAGATTTCATATTCACTATTTAGGTTCAACTCTTTAGAACATTTAGTTACATGAAAATAAAATAATTTTCAAATATAATCAATATGATCGCGAGCTTTTCAAATATTTCATTTACTATAAGATGCGTGAATGATTTTGGTTGATTAGGATGTTTTGAGATATTGGTAATCAAGACCTTGAATTATATTAAAATTCCTTAAAAGTTTGTTAAGTTTTGGTTTTGTTCTAGTTTGGTTGTTCATTTTTTGTTGGTTAGAATAAAATTTTTATAAATAGTCAATTTGTGGTCTATTAGACTAACTTTGATTTTGTACTCATGTGGGTGAAAAGAGTCGTGAGAGTCAAGATCAATCTCGTGATGGCTCTAGAGGCTCGCCCCAAGGTTGACTTAACTAACAGTAATAGGTGGCCAGAGCCGGACTACTTTTACTCCTAAACTACTGCCTAGACTACGATAAAAGCTAGAGTTTGAGTTGATTCGTGTTTGGTGATTAATTGATAGATGATCTGCCTTCCTCGGACATCCTTTATAATATAGGCATAATACTCCATCTTCTACTTGTACTCAAACTCCTTCAACACCTATCTCGATGATGTTATCCTTATCCGTACAGAGTAATTATCCTAAGTTCACTAGGATTTAACTTCTTCGGTTAATTCGGAATCTGAGTTTATCACTTCCTCTCTTGGGAATTCAACCGCATACGGTCTCTTGACACAATTTGTCAACCTCCAACGGGTGTCACTAGGCAAGGTCATGACACCTTTCACCCTTCAGAGCTTCAAGGTATCACTAGGAAAATGTCATGACACCTTTTGCCTTTCGGAGCCTCAAGGTGATGCTGTCACAACCCGCGCTAAGGTCGGTGACTAGCACTAGACTCTACGATATCTCAACAACATAATGCAAGCCTAGCAAGTCTCAAAACCATTTCATAACACTCAAATCAAGCGGAAAAATAATTATCAACATACTAGCCAACAAAACATCTCCAAAATAACTGACATCATATCAAACAGGCCATAGACAATTTACAAACCAAAAATCGACAAACATCTCCAATGTACTATTACTACGAAGCAGCTATACAGAAAGTAACAGTGGCACCATCTCGGGATCTCAAAAGTAGCCCTCGAAAGAGAAAGAGCTGGGCTGGTATCACAGACTTTGAACACTCTAAACGAACTAAGATCTTTGAGAACCTGAAGTAGATAGTAAGGGGTAAGTGTCCGAGAACACTTAGCAAGGGAATTGAACATAACATATTAGTTATGGTTGACATATGCATGCCCAAAACATAACCATGTTCGACTTTACTCAAAATCAAAATGCGTGATCACCAAATACTGTACGTAATACTAAACACCATATAAATATACACATACAGAGCTATGAATAGGTTTTATATTGCCCCTTCCTCTGACTGCTAGGGATATCCAAATGGCCAAACAAATCTCCGTCCACACAAACATAAATCTAGCGTACAAATGTAAGCTAGTGATAGCAAACAAATGAAAACTAGTAATATCCCAAAAACTATGAACTCATAGACTAACATCCCCAGTTAGTAAGGGAAAACATATTAATTTCTCTTACAGAAACACATATCTTATCAAACAGATGACCCAACGGTCCATAATCACATCGATCAGACGAAACAAACTATCCCCAAGCTAGTACTCTAGCCGGCTATTCACAAATGTCACATGCCTCACAACACAATCACAAATATGTCCAAAAGTATCATAGACCAAACTATATGCATGTGACGCACACTATCAGCCTCTGAAATATACACAAATCAAACACAACCAAATTTATCATGTACTATTTGCTTACACAACAACCACCGCTCAAAAGCGCTGATTTACAAGTCGGATACTTCTTCCATTTCAAGCTCCTTCAATGTTCAAAAACTCTGTCCAAATATATACAACCACATAATGAGGTTAACTCTTGGTTTCCAAAACCAATTCACCTCTAATGCTTCAAAATGACAAACTTAGGTCCATTTGCAATCATTTATTGCAAATTCATCCAATTACAACCAATAGCTCAAATCCTTTAAAAACTTAGTTCCTTACCAAGTACCAACATGAATATACTCTGTAATCAAGTTAAACATGCTCACATAATAATCTGTTTTTGCCAACCCAACCTCAACGAAGCTCATTGCAAGTTTCATCATAATTTCTCAATTGGAAATAGATCAAACATGCCAAAGATAACCTAAATATCACTTTAAACCAACTTCTCTTCATGTTCTTGAAAACTCAGACTCTCACAATTAACCTCAGTTTCAAAATATTCAATTTATCAAATTTCACTCTTCAAACTAGTACAACCTAGAACACAGTCAGCAGTCCGATCTTCCCAAGGTGCTCTGAACAATTCCTTCAACCAAATCAAGTATATGATACATATTCAGAGAGCTTACATAGTCCTCTACAATCTATTCAGAGAGCTTACACAGTTCTTTACAATTCGTTCATGTTCTAATTCGACATCTAAGTATGCTTACCAATCCCGTTTTCCTCACTAAGCTCAGCTGTATGCTTCCTCAACAACACACTGATTCCAAACAAATTTTCCATCGATTCCCTGATCTAAATTCCACACACGACATATCAAAAGAAAGATATTGAAGTCTTCTATAATTTATCCAGATTTCATAGTCCAATTTGGAGTTTAAGTCCACTTACCAAGCCAATCTTCTCCCCGTGGCTCACTGACTACCTCAGTAATTGTTCTTCTGTTCATAACCGATTTCCTGTCAACTCCTTGATCCAAACAATAAATGGTTTATACCATTAGAAAGGTCTACGTCTCCTCTACAATTTCCTTCACAACCAAAAACCCTGATTCTGAGCAAAAGAGGGCTTACCAAGTTAATACTTTTTGACATGTCTGCTTCTTCCTCTTTCCTCAACCCCTTCTTTCTTTTTCTGTTTTGGTTTTGTGGCTTATCTCATGAGCTTCCCACCTCTTTTATACCCTTCTTGAGCATAAGAAGGTGGCAGGTAAGTCAGGAACTACTTGTTTCACCTCCTCTTTACTTCTAACTTAGATAAAAAAAAATGTGATTGGTCCTTGGTAAGTTATGGTCCAATCAGAATGCTCTAACTTCCAGCTCGTTTTTCACCTAGTTCCTTTGATTTCTGACCAAACTTGTAGATGGCTTAGTTGTAGGTTTATATGTCTAGTTTCCAAATTGTATGCACTTGTGTCATTTGGAGCAAATGTGAAAAAGTTATGGCCATTTTACTACACAAGGGTCAATCTGTCCAAAGTAAACCAACTATCTTGACGAAACTTGAAAATTCTCCAAATGAACTTTGTCCAACTTGTACCAACTTGTCAAGGAGACTAAATGACATCTAAATGCACTTCCATAACCCATCTCTCAAGTAGATAGCACAATGCAAAAATGACCGGCTAACTCTCGAGGTTATCATAATTCTCCCCCCTTTATGAAAATTCATCCTCAAATTGACTAAAGGCATGAAGTACGTACGTGTTACTCGGACAGATATGGATACTTCTCTTGCATATCCTTCTCTGATTCTCATGTAGCTTCTGCGAGAGAGTGATTTTGTCATTCCACTTTCACAAACGGAAGGTCTTTAGTTCTGAGACTTCTCACTTGCCTATCAACTATTTGTAATGGTCGCTCCTCATAGGTAAGATCATCTTGGAAGTCTATATTTGGCTGTTCTAGAACATGTGAGGGGTCGTGTAGATACTTTCGAAGCATTGAGACATGAAACACTGGATGTACATTTGCGAATGTAGGCGGTACCACTTACCGATAAGCCACTCGACCAACCCTTTCCAAAATCTCAAATGGTCCTACATATCTTGGACTCAATTTCCCTTTCTTACCAAATCTCATGATCCCTTTCATTAGCGATACCTTGAGAAAAACACTGGACCCTACTTCAAACTTAATGTCTTTTCTTCTCTTGTCTGAATATCATTTTTATCTGCTTTGAGCTACCAGTAGGCATTCTCGAATTACTTGAACCTTATCAACTATCTCTTGTATGAATTCTAGATCCAAATGTTGTTTTTCACCAACATCATCCCAACATATCGGAGATCTGCACTTTCTACCATACAATGCCTCATACGGTGCCATCTGAATACTGGACTGATAACTGTTGTTGTACACAAACTCCATCAAAGGCAAATAAAGCTCTTAGCTTCCACCGAAATTCATCACACAAGCTCGCATTATATCTTCCAATACATGGATCATCCGTTCTGACTGTCCGTCTGTCTATGGATGGAAAGTTGTGCTCAAATCTAAGTGAGTGCCATGGCATCCTGAAACTTCTTCCAAAAGCATGATGTGAAGTGTGTCCCTCGATCAGAGACTATCGAGATGGGAACTCCATGTAATCGAATGATCTAATCAATAAACAGTTGGGCAAACTTCACTACATCATATGTGCTCTTAATAGGCAAAAAGTGTGCAGATTTTGTCAATCTGTCCACAATCACCCAAATAGAGTTGAAACCCCTTGGTGAAGTTGGGAGACCCACCAATAAATCCATAGTAATCTGCTCCTACTTCTATTCTGGAATGCTCAACGGCTGTAACAAACTGGAAGGTCTTTGGTGTTTGGCCTTTACTTGTTGACAAGTTAAACACTTAGTGACGAATTCACCAATATCCTTTTTCATTCCGTTCCACCAGTACTGATTCTTCATGTCATTGTACATCTTGGTCAAACCTGGATGCATACTATATACTGCCTTGTGTGCTTGACTCATGATGTCTCTCCTTACATCTCCTATATTAGGCACGACCAATCGAGTACCATAGTGTAACACACCATTAGCACTAAGAGAAAACTTTGGCAATTCACCACTTTCAACTTTTCCAATCATCTCCACTACCTCAGGGTCTTCTTATTGTAATTCCATAATTCAACCACATGTCATTGGTTGTAAATGAAGCTCAGCCAATATCACCAGCTCATCTTCGTCTAAAGATATAGACAATTCCAACCCTTGGTCAATTAGCTCATGTAGGCTTGAGATCAGAGGTCTTTGCATCACTGACATATGTGCCAAGCTACCAGCTAACTTCCGACTCAGAGCATCTGCAACCACATTTGCTTTGCCTGGATGATAGTTGATGGTACAATCGTAGTCTTTTAAAAGCTCCATCCATCTTCCTTGCCTCATATTTAAATCCCTCTGCTTGAAAATATACTTCAAGCTCTTATGATTAGTAAACACTTCAAATTTCTCACCATATAGATAATGCCTCCATATCTTGAGTGCAAACACAACATCTACCATTTCTAAATCATATACTAGGTAGTTATGCTCATGTTTCTTCAATTGTCTAGATGCATACGCTATCACATTCTTGCCTTGCATCAAGACAAATCCCAACCCAACTCTGGAAGCATCACAATACACAGAATAGTTACCAGACTTTGATGGTAATGCTAAAATTGGAGCGTTGGTCAATAAACGCTTCAGCTCTTGAAACTCTTCTCACATTCTACTCCCCACACATATCTTGCATTCTTCTGTGTCAATCGAGTAAGTAGAGCAGCCAACGTAGAAAACCCTTTGACAAATCTTCTCTAATATCCAGCTAACCCAAGAAAACTACATATATTTGTAACACTAGTAGGCGTTGCCCAATTCACAACAACTTCTATCTTTGTTGGATCAACTGACACTCCAACCTTGGACACAACATGTCCTAGAAATGCCACACTCTGCAACCAAAACTCACACTTCGACAACTTAGCATATAACTCATTATCAAGCAATGTCTTCAAAACCAACCACAGATATTTCTCATGTTCTTCCTTGGTCTGCGAGCAAATCAATATGTCATCGATAAACACCACTACAAACTGATCCAAGAATGACTTGAACACTCAATTCATCAGACCCAGAAAGTAAGCTGGTGCATTAATGAGACTAAATGGCATGACTAAGAACTTGTAATGTCTATATCTAGTTCTGAAAGCTGTCTTGGTCACATCTTCCTTCCGGATTCTTAACTGATGATATCCCTATCACAAATCACTCTTAGAAAACCACTTGGCATCCCATAGTTGATCAAACAGATCATCAATACGTGGAAGAGGATACTGATTATGAATTGTCACCTTATTGAGTTTGCGGTAGTCAATACACAAGCTCAAACCTCTATCCTTCTTCCGAACAAATAACACTGGAGCACCCCATGAAGAAACACTAGGACGTATATATCCCTTGTCTAACAAATTCTGCAAATGTACCTTTAACTCCTTTAATTCAGCAGTTGCCATCCAATATGGCAGTATCGAGATTGGCTCTATCCCTGGCAATAATTCAATGCAGAACTCAATCTCTCTCTCAAATTTACCACCTAGTAACTCATCTAGGAACACATGAGGAAACTCTCTCACAATAAGGATGGTGTCAACTATTATCTGATCTACTTCTGCATCCACTTCTTTAACAATATCCAAATAACTAACACAACCTCTTCTTAATAATCTCGAAGCCTTCAAACAAGATATAAGCCTTGGTGGAATCATCCCATCACCCCAAAATACAAATTCTTGCTCCCTTTTAGGCCTAAACCTTATAATCTTCTTGAAACAATCCATCATAGCATGATACGATGATAACCAGTCCATCCCCAAAATCACATCAAAATCATCCATGTCAAACACATGTAGATCAACCAACATCTCATGGCCATCTACGACTATCACACATGATTTATGAACTAAATACACATGAATGATATGACCAAAAAGGGTACACATATTTAATGGCTTTCCCAATGATGAAAGTGGACTATTAAAAGACTTGGCAAATTGGGGTGACAAGAATGAGTGTGTCAACCCCGAATTAAACAAGACTCAAACATGTGACAAGCCTATAAGGAGTTTACCTGAAACCAAATTATTAGATGCCGTAGCATCTTTTTCACTTCTTTTCTTTTCTCTTCTTTTCTCTTTTTTTTCTTTTCTTGTCTTTTTTTTCTTCTTTTATTTTATTTCAATATGTCACACGCATATCCCCCCTAATAGAACAAGTCAACATTTAAGAGGCCAAATAAAAAGGTTATCTAGCAAAGGAAAAAGACACAATATATCCTATGCTCCATAGCATTCTTATCATACCTATTCAAACAACATATAGGACACCCAAGGTTTAGCTCTGATACCAACTCTATCATAACCCGTGCTAAGGTCGATGATCGGTGCTAGACTCTGCGACATCTCAACAATATAATGCAAGCCTAGCAAGCCTCAAAACCATTTCATAACACTCAAATCAAGCGGAAAAATAATTATCAATATACTAGCCAACAAAACATCTCCAAAATAACTGACATCATATCAAACAGGCCATAGACAATTTACAAACCAAAAATTGACAAATATCTCCAAAGTAATATTACTACGAAGCAGCTATACAGAAAGTAACAGTGGCACCATCCGGAGACATCAAAAGTAGCCCTCAAAAGAGAAAGAGCTGGGCTGGTATCACGAACTTTGAACACTCTAAACGAACTAAGATCTTTGAGAACCTGAAATAGATAGTAAGGGGTAAGTGTCCGAGAACACTTAGCAAGGGAATAGAACATAACATATTAGTTATGGTTGACATATGCATGCCCAAAACATAACCATGTTCGACTTCACTCAAAATCAAAATGCGTGATCACCAAATACTATACGTAATACTAAACACCATATAAATATACACACACACAGAGCTATGAATAGATTTTGTATTGCCCCTTCCTCTGACTACTAGGGATATCCAAATGGCCAAACAAATCTCCGTCCACACAAACACAAATCTAGCGTATAAATGTAAGCTAGTGATAGCAAACAAATGAAAGCTAGTGATATCCCCAAAACTATGAGCTCATAGACTAACATCCTCGATTAGTATGGGAAAGCCTATTCATTTCTCACACAGAAACACATATCTTATCAGATAGATGACCCAAGGGTCCATAATCACATCCATCAAACGAACAAATCAGTCCCAAGCTAGTACTCTAGCCAGCTGTTTACTAATGTTACATGTCTTATAACACAATCACAAATATTTCCAAAAGTATCATAGACCAAACCATATGCATGTGATGCATACAATCAAGCTCCGAAAGATGCAAAAATTAAACACAACCAAATTTATCATGTACTATTTGCTTACACAACAACCACTGCTTAAAAGCGCTAATTTTCAAGTCAGATACTCCTTCCATTTCAAGCTCCTTCAATGTCCAAAAACTCTGTCCAAATATATACAACCACATAATGAGGTTAACTCTTGGTTTCCAAAACCAATTCACCTCTAATGCTTCAAAATGACAAACTTAGGTCCACTTGCAATCATTCATCGCAAATTCATCCAATTACAACTAATAGCTCAAATCCTTTAAACACTTGGTTCCTTACCAAGTACCAACATGAATATACTCTGTAATCAAGTTACACATGCTCAAAATGCACATAATAATCTGTTTTTGCCAACCCAACATCAGGAAGGCTCATCGCAAGTTTCATCGCAATTTCTCAATTGGAAATAGATCAAACGTGCCAAAGATAACCCAAATATCACTTTAAACCAACTTCTCTTCATGTTCTTGAAAACTCATACTCTCACAATTAACATCAGTTTCACAATATTCAATTTATCAAATTTCACTCTTTAAACTAGTGCAACCTAGAACACAGTCAGCAGTCTGATCTTCCACAAGGCACTCAAAAAAATTCCTTCAACCAAATGAAGCATATGATACATTGATAAGTGTCGAAAACACTTATCATTTGTGTATGTTTTAGCATAGGTTTAGCATTGTTATTAACTATTTAAGTATGTTTTCTTTGTATAAGTCTTGTAATTATATATTTTGTTCTTTTTATGTGATCTTTTGTTTTTCTTATATTTTATTTATTTTTAGGAGCTTTGTGGACAATGTTTGACAAATGCACGACCAAGAGGACAAATGCACGTTCAAGACCACGAGGAAGCGAGCAAGATGGTTTTTGACAAACAAGGCAAGATGGCTTAAGCTAACCAAGCATGACCAAGCATGACAAGGCAAAGGGGAGGGAGCCAATCCACTTGGCTTGCTCCACTCAAAATTTCCGATTCTTGCGTTGGAGGGCGCCAATAGTTACGTTAGCCTGGACCTCTTGCAACTAAAAAATTAATAACATTCTCGTCCGACATCCGATTAAGGCATGGTTTATGGCGTTGGAAAGAAGACATCCTTAGCTACAATCTGACCAAAATGAATATTTTAGTTTTGTGTCTAAGGGTTCCAAATTGAAACAATGGAATGGAGTGCAACCACTTTAGTGAAAAAACAACTTCATTACCACAGCATTGGAGGGCGCCATGAAGCATGGAGGGCGCCAATATTCTTGCATTGGAGGGCACAAATCTTCTTACATTGGAGGGCGCCAATGTTTGTGGAGGGTGCCAATGATTGTCTTGGTTGTTTATTTGGCTGAGACTTAAAGGAGACATTGGTGACTCCTTCATTTAACTTACTCTTGCAAGTCCTAAAGTCATTTAACTTCTAGCTTGCTAAGTCCAAAAGTTTGGAACATGTTTGGAGTAGTTGGTTAGATATTATGTAAAGAATTAGTTTGTTAAGTTAGTTTTGGATTGTAATATGACTTAAATATAATTAGCTAGTTAAGTAAGGCAAGAGAGGAAAGAGAGGCAACCACGGACCAAGCAAAGAAAGAAGGAATAAAAGAAAAGAAAGAGAGAAAGAGAGGGGAGGAGGCTAAGAGAAAGAGGAGGAAAAGAAGGAAAAAAATCTAAGGCATAAACCAACCTTATGCTTGGAATTTGTAACATCTTCTTATCCTTTCTATGCTTGCTTTTCTTTGCTTGTAATATGTATGTTGATTGTGTTTATGTAATATATATGTGTGTGTATGTTTGTTTAAGCATGTGTGAGTAGTTTACTTGGTGGTGTGATGCCTTGAAACCTTAAGTAAAATAATGGTTTAAAATGGGTAAAAATGATAAGGTGTATGTTCTAGTTAAAAGACTTAATGCCTAGTCTAATTTGATCACCTAGAGCTAAGATAATAATCGAGTCTTGATCTTCAAGAGGAGAAAGATTTGATCAAAAAATTGATTAGTTGATCTGTTGCCTTGTAAGATGAGGATTTTCTTGGTAATTGGTTGTCCTAAAGGGTGGTACTTATAGTTGATATTTAGCTAGGATTTTGTGTCTTGATGATTGTGAGGGTACGTCGAGTTCACTTGATCCTAGCTAAGTATTGACTTAGACTAGTTTAGTACGAGAGCGTAGATTAGTTGCCTTGAAATAGTCAGACCATGACACAAACTTAAAAAACCTAACGAACCATTTAGTTTATCTAAGCAATCTATGGTATCATACCACTTTTGTTTAAGTTGATATATATCTTGTGTTTTCTAGTATTGTTGTGAGCTTGCATGATTTAAATTGATTTTGTTGTTATTTTAAGCATGTTAGTTTGTTAAGTCACCTCAACCAAAAAAAAGAAACCAACAAGTTCCTAAACTATATTGCAACAGAGGCATGTCAAAATGTACTCTTATCAATTGGCATCGTTGCCAGGGACTGAGTTTCAAAGCTAAAGCTTAGCTTACGAACTTGAGTTAGAAACTTTTGTCAACTAGGAAAAACATTTCTTGCAACTCGTCAGAAATTTTTTTTAGCTACTGCCACTCGCGTATTTTAATTTTTTGGCCATCTTAGATTCTGAATTGGTAAAAAACATGCTGTGATGAAATTGCGCATTTAGAAGTCTTCTTTCATTTGCCGTTCATTTCACCCAAGTTGGAGTTTGGACAAAATAGTTATCGTATTTTCAAGACACGAAGGTCATTCAAGCAAATCTTGATGATGCCTTATGGGCATATTGCACAACATTTCAAACTCAAATTGGAATGTCGCCTTATAGGCTTGTTTATGGCAAAGCATGCCATCTTCATATAGAACTTGAGCATCATGTGTTTTGGGCCATCAAAGCCCTTAACTACGACCACAAAAAGGTAGGGGAATGAAGAATTCTCCAGCTCTCTGAGTTAGAAGAAATTTGGGACCTAGCATTCGAAAGCTCAAGACTCTACAAGGAAAGGACCAAAAAGAGACATGATGCCCATATTATCCAAAAAGATTTCAAAGAGGGCCAACATGTTCTTCTTTTTAATTTTAGATTTAAACTCTTTCCTGGGAAGCTTAAATCTAAGTGGAGCGGACCTTACAAAATTGTGACAGTGTTTCCTTTTGGGGCACTAGATTTACAAAACAACAAAAGGGAAGTTTTTAGAGTTAATGGGCATCGATGCAAACTCTACACTAGAGGAGGATTTATTAACCAAATCACGAAAGTGAAATTGGTTAATGCGCCTACTTGTCAATAAGCAATTAGAAAAGTCAAGCTGATGACTCTAAATTAGCATGTCTATAAATATGCTTGTCCTCTTTTACCTATAGAGAATAAAGAACAGGATGCTTTGCTCAAAGTACATTTGTTTAGTAAGTTTTTTAGTCACGAAAAAGCTTCCAAAAGACATTTGCCTCATCATTCTTCGTGCGGAAAAAGAGACATTAAGAATTGATCGCCGTGACCTTAATCATTTGAGACACTCCTCACAAGTTGTGAATACTGTGGTACTACATGGTGACTCAACTAGGCTTATAGCTAAAAGGGTCGCAATGAGAGGTAGTTCATCATGGTACTCCAATTGTGAGTTGTGTGAATTGCAAAGGTCAATGATTAATCTGTAAAAATACTTGTCCTCTTTTACCTGTAGAGAATAAAGAACAGGATGTTTTATGCTAAGCATATATGTTTAGTGAGAGTCTTAGTCTCTAGGAAAATTCTGATAGATGTTTGCCTAATCATTCTGAAAATGGTAAAAGACACACTGAAAATTGAGCAACGAGATGAAAACTTCTTAAAACACTCAAGGTGGACTTCAAAGAGTGCCAATGAGAGAAGGATCAATCACAAAGGAAGACTTCTCTTCTTAACAAGAAGAATGACGAAATTTGGTTTCTGTCATAAATGTGAAAAAGTTGGAACACAACGGCAATTGCAACAAACATAGTACTATACTGCAAATCTAGCGAACTGTCCTATTATGTCAAGACCCCATTAAGCTTAGGGCTAAAAATGTTGTGAGACCAGGGAGTTCGTCTTAGTACGTGATTCAGGAGTTGTGTGAGTTGCATATATTGAAGTTGCATCTTCGATGGTGATTGCATTAGATATAGTACTATATGCCAATCGAGTGACTGTGCTATTACGTCATGACCCTACTAGGCTTAGCGCTAAAAAGGTTGCGACAACAGATAGTCCATCAAAGATATGACCCATCAGAATAAGGCGTCTGGTTTTTAAGCTTTCTAGGAATGCAGCATAAATAAAAGCCAAAAAAATTAGAATAGATTTCATTTTGTAGAATGTTAATTTGAGTGAGTTTTATTTGAGTGTGTTTGTTTTAGTTTAATGTCTTTTGTATATAAGTCTAGCAAGACAGGGCACATTCTATCCATATATGATGTTCATCATGGCATGACAACAAGCCCAGCTCGAAGAATAGAAGTGCACGAAAGAATTTTGACCAGGGAGCTCCTTTTTCCTTTAATTTTTTATTTTACTTTCTTTAATTAGTTGTGATGCATGTGTTTATGTTGTTTGTTTACTTTTGTTCTTATACATATGCTTATGAATTAATATTTATGTGATATAAGTTTGTTAATTTGTTTTGTTAATATGCATGTTTTGAGATATTTTATTCGTATCTTTGGTGATTGAAGATAGTGGTCTTCAGCATTGTGAAACACCTCCAACCATCGTCGTAATATAGTTTTATGAAGTAGGGTTGTCAATCCCACGAGGATTAAGCGAATGCCTTACTCGGCTTACTTACTATGTTTTAGGATGTTTATTTGGACTAAATGGTTTGGTTTTGGTAACTAACACACTAATAAGCACAAAGTAATCACAAGAACAAAAACAACACAAATATAAGGATAAGCGAATTTAGCAAATAAAACTAAAATGATATGATACCAAAGATCACTTCAACAAACAAAATGGTTCGTGGGGTTTTTTAAGTTCGTGACATGGTCTGAGTGTTTCAAGGCAACTAATATACGCTGTCGCGCTAAATTAGTTTAAGTTAATACTTAGCTAGGACCAAGTTAACTCGACATGCCCTCGCAATCATCCAGACCCAAAATCCTACCAAAACATCAACTATAAGTATCACCCTTTAGGACAACCAATTACCAAGAAAATCCTCATCTTACAAGGCAACAGATCAACTAATCAATTTTTTGATCTAATCTTTCTTCTCTCGAAGATCAAGACTCGATTATGTTCATAGTTCTAGGTGGCCAATCTAGTCTAAGCATTAAGTTTTTAACAAGTTCATGAACCTTATCATTTTCACCCATTTTAACCATTAGCATGCTTAAGCTTTCAAAGCATCATATCAAAACAAAACTACTCAAACATATTTATAAGAAAACAAACATCAACATATATATTACAAGAACAAAGCATGAAGAATTGAAAGAGTGAAAGGTAAGGAATGTGTTACAAGTCCAAGCTTTGGCTTGGTTTTTGCCTTAGCTTCTTTTTCTTCTTTTTCTTCTTCATTGGCTCACGGCCTCTCCTCCTCTCTTCTCACTCTTTCTTTTCTTTTCTTTGGTCCGTGGTTTTTTTTTGAAGTTGGCTGCCTCCTCTTGCCTTAGCTAATTAATTAACTAACTAAAAACTTAGCTAATGGAAAATAAAAAACTCTAACTGAATCTAATATCCTAACAACTAACTTAACTCGATCTTGAACTTTCACTCATTTTCCACATAAGTTAAGCTTAGTTGTTAAGGAAAAATCTAAGTGTTGGCCACTTATTTTGGCTGATTTCGTGACTTCCATGCAGCAACCACAAAGTTGGCGCACTCCAAGCAAAGCTTGGCACCCTCCAATGCAAGGATTGGTGCCCTCCAATGATCCATTAGCGCCCTCCAAGTCATGCCTTGTCATCCACAAATGGTGCCCTCCAATTCAAGTATTGGCACCCTCCATGGTGCCTTTTCATGCATTTGGCACCCTCCAATATAAGATTGCGTCCTCCACCATGCCATGTCATGCATATGACACATATGTCATTCAAGTTGGCGCTCTCTAATAATCACTATTACAATCACGTCTTTCTTTCTTGCAATTCAGACCACTTAGACTCAGAACCAGTTGATGCCCTTTTGATAGGTTGTAGCTAAGGATGTTTTATTTCGAATGCTGCTAACAATGTCTCAATCTAATTTTGTATGAGGAAGTTATGAATTTTGTAGTCGGAAGAGGTCAAGGCTGGCGACCTCCAATGGTAGCTACGGTTTCAACCAAACTTTTTGCCATTTTGCCTTGTCGTGTCTGTTTTGCTTGCATCCTCGAGGTCTTGATCGTGCCTCCTTAGATTATTATCCATAAAGCTCCTAAAAAAATAAGAAAACATAAGAAAAACGAACCAATATGACAAAAGAACAAAATGTACAAAAACAAGACATATACAAAGAAAACACACTTAAACAATTAATTACAAAGCTAAAACTACACTAAAATGTACACGAATAATGAGTGTTTTTGACACTCATCACACCCCCACACTTGAATCTTTGCTTGTCCCCAAGCAAAATTAAAATGCGGACAGAAACGAAATAAAAACAAACAAATATAAATCACGATAAAAGAAAAAGACACAAAAAGGAAAAGACATGGCATAAAGAATTCGTAAAATGACTCCCCTCAAAAACATCATCTTAAATCAAAAGAATATCCCTACATAGCTAGTTCATTAACTTAATCACAAAATGAACAAATCGATAGACACCTCTAATACTTAGTTGTTTAAACTAATGTTAACACTATGTAAAAAACACTAGAACATTAACCTCACAATGATTAGAACATTTAACTCACTCAATGTATAAGTAGGCAACTTCCTATCACTCGCATACTTAGCCAATATCTTTTTAGGCATCCTACCTCCTACTCAGCGATATCTTAAAATCATATGGTTGTTAATGATCAGGGGGTCTTTATATCGGGTTGTAATGGGGCTTAAGATAAAGGTGAGGTAAAACATTTGGATAGTGGTTAAACCACCCAATCCGAGGATGCGTTACAAAAGCAACTAGTCACTCGTCTATTCTAGACATCCTCACATTTGAGTTTTGCTTAGGGACAAGCAAAGATTCAAGTGTGGGGGTGTGATAAGTGTCGAAATCACTTATCATTTGTGTTTGTTTTAGCATAGGTTTAGCATTGTTATTAAATATTTAAGTATGTTTTCTTTGTATAAGTCTTGTAATTGTACATTTTGTTCTTTTTACGTGATCTTTTGTTTTTCTTATGTTTTATTTATTTTTAGGAGCTTTGTGGACAATGTTTGAAAAATGCACGACCAAGATGACAAATACACGTTCAAGACCACGAGGAGGCGAGCAAGATGGTTTTTGACAAACAAGGCAAGATGGCTTAAGCTAACCAAGCATGACCAAGTATGACAAGGCAAGGGGGAGGGAGCCAATCCACTTGGCTTGCTCCACTCAAAATTTCCGAGTCTTGCATTGGAGGGCGCCAATAGTTACGTCAGCCTGGACCTTTTGCAACTAAAAAATTCATAATTTTCTCGTTCGACATCCAATTAAGGCGTGGTTTGCAGAGTTGGAAAGAAGACATCCTTAGCTACAATCTGACCAAAAGGAATATTTTAGTTTTAGGTCTAAGGGTTCCAAATTACAAGAGTGGAAGACGTCATTAAAACTAGAATGGAGTGCAACCACTTTAGTGACAAAAGCATGACAACTTGATGACCAAAGCATTGGAGGGCGCCAATGCTTGTGGAGGGCACTAATGCTTGTCTTGGTTGATTATTTGGCCGAGATTTTAAGGAGACATTGGTGACTCCTTCATTTAACTTACTCTTGCAAGTCCTAAAGCCATTTAACTTCTAGCTTGCTAAGTCTTAAAGTTGGGAACATGTTTGGAGGAGTTGGTTAGATATTATGTAAAGAATTAGTTTGTTAAGTTAGTTTTGGATTGTTATATGACTTAAACTTAATTAGCTAGTTAAGTAAGGCAAAGAGAGGAGAGAAGGACAGAAAGAGGAGGAAAAGAAGGAAAAAAATCTAAGGCATAAACCAACCTTATGCTTGGAATTTGTAACACCTTCTTATCCTTTCTATTCTTGCTTTTCTTTGCTTGTAATATGTATGTTGATTGTGTTTATGTAATATATATGTGTGTGTATATTTGTTTAAGCATGTGTGAGTAGTTTACTTGGTGGTGTGATGCCTTGTAACCTTAGGTAAAATAATGGTTTAAAATGGGTAAAAATGATAAGGTGTATGTTCTAGTTAAAAGACTTAATGCTTAGTCTAATTTGATCACCGAGCTAAGATAATAATCGAGTCTTGATCTTCGAGAGGAGAAAGATTTGATCGAAAAATTGATTAGTTGATCCTTGCCTTATAAGATGAGGATTTTCTTGGTAATTGGTTGTCCTAAATGGTGGTACTTATAGTTGATATTTAGCTAGGATTTTGTGTCTTGATGATTGTGAGGGTACGTCGAGTTCACTTGATCCTAGTTAAGTATTTGCTTAGACTAGTTTAGCACGAGAGCGTAGATTAGTTGCCTTGAAACACTCAGACCATGACACAAACTTAAAAAACCCAACGAACCATTTAGTTTATCTAAGTAATCTATGGTATCATACCACTTTTGTTTAAGTTACCACTTTTGTTTAAGTTGATATATATCTTGTGTTTTCTATGTTGTTGTGAGCTTGCATGATTTAAATTGATTTTGTTGTTGTTTTAAGCATGTTAGTTTGTTAAGCCACCTAAACCAAACAAAAGAAACCAACAAGTTCCTAAAACATCGTAAGTAAGCCGAGTAGTGCACAAACTTAATCCTCATGGGAACGACAATCCAACTTCATAAACTATATTGTATCAGAGGCATGTTAAAACGTACTCTAATCATACATATTCAGAGATCTTACACAGTCCTCTACAATCTATTAAAATTTCACATTCCAATTCGACATCTAAGTATGCTTACCAATCCCGTTTTCCTCACTAAGCTCAGATGTATGCTTCCTCAATAATAGACTGATTCCAAACAGATTTTCTATCAATTACATGATCCAAATTCCACACAGGATATATCAAAATAAAGATATTGAAGTCTTCTATAATCTATCCAAACTTTGTAGTCCAATTCGGAGTTTAAGTCCACTTACCAAGCCAATCTTCTCCTCATCGCTCATTGACTACCTCGGTAACTGTTCTTCTATTCAAAACCGATGTCTTGTCAACTCCTCGATCCAAATAACAAACGATTTATAACATTAGAAAGGTCTACGTCTCCTCTAAAATTTCCTTGACAACCAAAAACTCTAATTCTAAGCAAAAGAGGGCTTACCAAGTCGATACTTTTTGACTTGCCTGCTTCTTCCTCTTTCCTCAACCCTTTCTTTCTTTTTCTGTTTCGGTTTTGTGGCTTATCTCCTGAGCTTCCTGATGAGTGTCAAAAATACTCATTATTCGTGTACATTTTAGTGTAGTTTTAGCTTTGTAATTAATTATTTTCTTATGTTTTCTTTGCATAAATCTTAGTTTTGTACATGTCATTCATTTCTCGTGATCTTGTGTTTTTACTATGTTTTCTCATTTTATAGGAGCTTCGTGGATAATATTTAACGAATGCACATCCAAGACAATGAATGCACGCCCAAGACCATGAATGTACGAGCAAGACCACGAGGTTGCGAGCAAAATAGTTTTGACAAATCAAAGAAAGGAGGGCATCAAATATGAAGGAAAAGGAAGCATATAGTTTTCTAACTCCATTTGATTTGCTCCACTCAAAAAGGCCTTAGCTTACCATGGAGGGTGCCAAATCTTGCATGGAGGGCACCATATGCCTACCCCAGCCCTGACCTCTTCCGACTTAAAAAATCATAACTTCTTTATACAAAGTCAGATTGAGGCGCCGTCAGTGGCATTGGAAAGAAGACATACATGTCTACAATCTTGCTTAATATCTTGTTTTAATTCTGAATTTATATTATCCAAATTGTTAAAATGGCTGACATCATTATAGTTGAAACGATGATGAGAAAGCATGAAAAAAGCATGATAAAAGCATGATGAAGTGTGACCAAAGCATGACCAAATCATAGAAACATTATGCCTTGGATTTTAATTTTTTGGGAAAAATAAATTCTGAAATAAAAAAATCTTCCTTGGAAAAAATTGAAGATTTTGAAATCCTCTTTCCATAGCTGCTGAGATTATCAAAATTGGAGTTTCGACGACAAAGATATCGTATTTTGAAGTTGCACGCGCAAATTACGATTTTTGACGAGTCTTGCCAAAAAACTAAATACGATTAGCCTCATATTTTCACTATTTGAATAACTTAAGTCCAATCTGGGAAAAAATTCCTTAGACAAATTTGTAGCATTGGAAGTCTTCGTTCATTTGTCGCTGACTTTGTCCAAATTGGAGTTCGGACAAAAAAGTTAAAAATTTTATTAAGATGCATGCCCAAAATGCGCTCAACCACCAACTTTTCTTTGGAAAGTGAAGTGGGCATAACACAACTAGAAAGGTCATTGCGACAGGAAAGATTACAACAAGAGAGGCTAAATCAAGAAAGGATGAATTCCTTTGGTTACCATTGGTACAATGGAATTAAGAGTTCATTTTTTGACGATGAAGTTGAGGATACACGTAAACAGGTGGAAGCAAATCAAAGGAAACTAAATTTCACCCAAGCTTAGCTTTGGACTTGTGAGTGGTGCGGATGTGAGGGACATGAGAAAAGTCAATATGAAGAATACTGGTTCCCCACCCGCCATGGAGTACCTTTAGATTATGAGAATTTTGAGCATTACGATGAGGGGCAACATGATACCATTTATATTCCAACGTGGAGCAGAAATCCTTATTCCTCATGGTGCAAAGAAGAAGTACAACCTCTAAGGTCTGATTCCCTTGAAGATAGATTGGACTCAATGGAAGCATGAATGGATAAGATGTTTGAAAATGGTGATGATATACTCAATAAGTTTGAGAAATTATGTACGCCAAGTCAAACTTCTGAGAGAGTGCAAGTCACTCATATAATATTTGCACTTCTACATATACAGAAGATGCCATCTCCATTAAACCATTCGAGCTAATCTATCATTTAGGGGAAAACAATGAAGTGCAAGTGGAGGATGATGATAAGCAAATAGACTTGAAAGTTGAGGAATCTTCATATATTCCTCAACAATCATGCATCTATCCAACGTCATTCCTAGAAGATTTATATAGTATAGAGAACAAGGAGCATTTGTGGGATTTTGAAACAGAGGATTGGTACCAAGAAACCCCGACGAGCTTGTTTGTTCATGCCAATGCACTTTCAAAAGAGGGTGAAAAGAATGAGGAAAAGGAGGAAGAGAAAGATGAGATTGGGATTGGGATTGATAAGAGCACTCAAAAAGAAGGTGACAAGTCTATTACTAGTGCTAATTTCTTTGTGCGTAAATCTTGCTCAACCATAGATTTGGCAAATATTGAAGATTTGGAGGAAAAAGAAGAAGCCATATCTAAGAAAAAGTCTAGTGTCATCCACCACAATATTCCACCTCGACTTCAAGATCCAAAAAGGTTTGCTAAACCTTTAATCTTGGATATGGAAAGTGAAGGTAAAACACCCGACCATAATGTTGAACAACCTCCCACTCTTGGTTGGGATTGGTTAATTTTGGGTGAGATTAAAAAATCTCTCAATCCAACGATACATATAAGTGCTATTGACCTTTTGGTTGATTGGCAGATGTCTGCATTTTTGCGATTGATGAGGGATAAGAAGTTGCTACTATATGATTGTTGTGTTAACCAATTTGTATAGATGGTGAAAAGTTCGAACACGAAAGTGACTATAGCAAAAATAGCACTGACTCACAAAATGTGTGTATCGTGTTACTACGTGGTGACCCCGTTAAGCTTAATGCTGAAAAGGCTGTCAGGAGAGGTAGTTCATCATGGTATGCCATTCATAAGTTATGTGATTTGTGAAAGTAAAAATTGCACTTGTGGCCTATGAGAATGGGGCATCTGGTTTTCAAGCTTTCCAGGAATGCAGCGTAAATAAAAGCCAAAAACATTAGCATAGATTATAATATAAAGTATGTTAATTTATTTATGTGTGTTTGTTTTAGTTTAATGTCTTTTGTATATACGTGTAGCAACATAGGGCACTCTATCCACATTTGACGTTCACCATGGCAAGATAACAAGCCTAGCTTAAAGAACACAGGCGCACAATGCTCAGCAACAGGCACACAATGAATTGACCAGGGAGCTCCTTTTTCCTTTATTTTATTTTTATTTCCTTTATTATCGTTTTTTATTTTAGTGATATATGTTGTTTGTTCATATTTATTTTTTTATATGCTTGTATTGAGATAGTTTATTTGTATCTTTGGTGATCCAGTGCAGATATGTTCCGATTTGAGCTCTACAGGGTTCGATCTCCTTATTGCTTCTTAACGTACTAGATCATTGAGATAAAACTATCTCAAATTTGTTTTCTTTTTGTAATTAGGTGTTTATTAGTATCTTAGATACATTGAGGACAATGTGACATTCAAGTGTGGGGGAGGGTTCCCTTTAGGAATTTTCCTTTTTATGTTTAGTATGTTTATATATGTATGTCTAGGTTTAGACTTGGTATAAATTTTTCAAAATTTGACCCCCTTCAAAAATTTTCAACTTGTGTTAGAAGATTGTCACCTTATTAGTTAGGAATTTAACTCGAGCGCAAAGCTTAGGAATATGTAAAAACCTCACACTTAGTTACTTAGACTAGTGGACTAGACTAGAGGGTTGATAAGTGAACCTTGTAAGGTAATTTGAGTCGAAGGAGGAGACATCTGTCTCTAATTCTTTTCATGAGGTGCATACTAAGTTGGTTGATTAAAGTATCCTACTAGTACTTATCATAGTCTTAGTTGTGTGGAAGTTAGTGGGAAGACGGGAGCCTAAAGCTTTCGAGACAAAATCCAATGATTTCCAATTGCATTAAACCAATTTGAGCCTAGCCTTTTCTTGATAATAGACTAGGTAACCAACTTCTAGCCTAAATTATCGTTCTTCCTTACCTTTGATCATCATATTCGAGGATATTAGGATGAATTGTATGGGTTTAGTTGGTAGCTTCATGGACACAGTTTAAGTTGTGGAAATTTTAGAAAATTGAGTGGCCAAGTGTAGAAACTGGGTTTTGCCTAGAACATGCTAAGTTATTTTAGTTTGTTTATAAAAAAATGTGTTGTAAATATTGTGTTAGTAAAAAAAAGAAGAAAAGAAAACAAAAGAAAAAAGAGAAAAACAAAGAAAAAATACAAAAAGAAAGTTATAAATAAAGCATAAATTCGTGGCTTAGACTCGAGCTTCATAGTCATTGAACATTGAGAAAGTGGGTGAGAGCTTGATTATTTTAAGTGAGGATGTCTAGATTAGAGAAGTGACTAGTTGCTTTTGTAACCCATCCTCGGATTGGGTAGTTTAACCACTATCCAAATTTTTACCTCACATTTACCAGAATCCCATTACAACCTGATATAAAGACCCCCTGATCATTAACAATTGTACAACTTTTAGATATTATTGAGTATGACGTAGGATGCTCAAAAGATATTGGCTACTTATACATTGAGTGTGTTAAACTTTTTAATCATTATGAGGTTAACGATCTAGTATCTTTTACATAGTGTTAATATTAGTTTAAAAAATTAAGTGTTAGAGGTGTCTACTGATTCGTTCATTTTGTGATTAAGTTAATGAACGAGCTATGTAGGATAGTCTTTTGACCAAGCTAAAGTTTTTGAGGGGAGTCATTTTACGAATTCTTTATGCCAAGTTTTTTCCTTTTTATATGTTTTTCTTTTATCACTTGATTTGTGTTTGTTTGTTTTTATGTCTATTATGTTTGTGTCCGCATTTGAGTTTTGCTTGGGGATAAGCAAAGATTCAAGTGTGGGGGCGTGATGAGTGTCAAAACACTCATTATTCGTGTACATTTTAGTGTAGTTTTAGCTTTGTAATTAATTATTTTCTTTGTATAAATCTTAGTTTTGTACATGTCGTTCTTTTCTCGTGATCTTGTGTTTTTACTATATTTTCTCATTTTATAGGAGCTTCGTGGAAAATATTTAACAAATACACATCCAAGACGATGAATGCACACCCAAGACCACGAATGTACGAGCAAGACCACGAGGTTGCGAGCAAAATAGTTTTGACAAACCAAAGTAAGGAGGGCATCAAATATGAAGGAAAAGGAAGCACATGGAGTTTTCTAACTCCATTTGGCTTGCTCCACTCAAAAAGACCGTGGCTTGTCATAGAGGGCACCAAATCTTGCATGGAGGGCGCAATATGCCTACGCCACCCCTGACCTCTTCCAACTTAAAAAATCATAACTTCTTCATACAAAGTCGGGTTGAGGTGCCGTTAGTTGCATTTGAAAGAAGACATCCATATCTACAATTTTGCTTAATATGTTGTTTTAATTCTGAGTTTAAGTTATCCAAATTGTTAAAATGGCTCACATTATTGCAGCTGAAATGGTGATGACAAAGCAAGACAAAAGCATGACAAAAGCATGATGAAGCGTGACCAAAGCGTGACCAAAGCATGACCAAACAATGACCAAACAATGACATCATGCATGGAGGGTGCCATATAGCCACCTTATGCATGGAAGGCGCAAAAAATGGAGTGGAGGGCACCATATAGCCACCTAAGGCATGGAGGGCGCCAGTTGCAATCATGGAGGGCACCATGTATGACCATGGCAGCCATTTAAGTCACGTATAAGCCAAAATGAGTGGCAAACAAAGTGATATTTTCTTGCCAACTTACTTTAACTTATGTGGAAAATGATGAAAGTAAGAGACCAAGTTAAATTACTTAGTAAGATATTAGATTAAGTTGGAATTTAATATTTTCCATTAGCTAAAGTTTGTATTTAGTTAAGTATAATGTAATAAGTAAGTCATTCCATGACTTAGCAAGAGGGATGCAGCCACAAACTTAATAAACCTATCAAACCATTTAGTTTGTTTAAGTGATCTTTGGTATCATATCATTTTAGTTTAATTTGCTTTTCTTTACATTTGTGTTGTTGTTGTTCTTGTGTTGTTATTTTGTGCATGTTTGTGTGTCAAGTTACCTAAACCAAAACAAAGAAACCAAACCAACAAGTTCCTAAAACTAGCAAGTAAGTCGAGAAAGTCACAAACTCGATCCTTGTAGGAACGATATCCTATTTCATAAAACTATATCACGATGGTGGTTGGAGGTGTTTCACGATGCCAAAAACCACTATCATCACTTCCCACCTCTTATATACCATTCCTAAGCATAAGAAGGCAGCAGGTAAGTTAGGAGTTGATTGTTTTACCTCCTCTTTACTTCTAACTTAGATAAAAAATGTGATTGGTCCTTGGTAAGTTATGGTCTAATTAGAATGCTCTAACTTTCAGCTCATTTTTCACCTAGTTTCTTTGATTTTTGACCAAACTTTAGATGACTTAGTCGTAGGTTTATGTGTCTAGTTTCCAAATTGTATTCACTTGTGTCATTTGGAGCAAATGTGAGAAAGTTATGGTCGTTTTACTACACAAGGGTCAATCTGTCCAAAGTAAACCAACTATCTTGACAAAACTTGAAAATTCTCCGAATGAACTTTGTCGAACTTGTAACAACTTGTCAAGGAGATTAAATGACATCTAAATGCACTTCCATAACCCATCTCTCAAGTAGATAGCATAACGCAAAAATGACTGACCAACTCTCGAGGTTATCAGAAACGCTAGGCAAGGTGTTGACACCTTTTGCTTTTCAAAAGCTCTGGGTGTCACCAAGTGAAGGCTATGACACCCTTGGCGCTTTGGAGCTTCAAGGTGTCACTAGGTAAGGGATTGACACCTTTTGCTTTTTGGAAGCTCTAGGTGTCACCAGGTAAGGTGTTGACACCATTCGCTTTTTGAAAGCTTTAGGTGTTGCCAGGCGAGGTGATGACATCTTTTGCTTTTCAGAGCCTCGGGGTATCGCTAAGCTAGATGTTGACTGCCTTCGCTTTTTGGAAACTTTAGGTGTCATTAGGCGAGGCATTGACACCCTTTGCTTTTCGAAAGCTCTAGGTGTCATGAGGCAAGGTGATGACACCCTTTGCTTTTCAGAAGCTCTAGGTGTCACTAGGCAAAGTAATGGCACCCTTTGCCTTTTAGAGATTGTAACACCTTACCTCGTGATTAGTCAAAACTCCTTGATTGGCCTTAATACCTTGTTTTCCGGAAGCTCATAATTGGCTGAACACTCTTACGCTCGCCAACGGTTAATAAGCTGAAGCTCCTGCGGTTGCTAACTGTCTGAAATCTCTTTTAGAGGTAAAATAATATTTTGGTCACTCTTGACACGTAAGTGCTTTTAATAGTCACCACTCCCCCTTTTGGACAAGCGCAGATAATACCTCTTGGGAGGGAAAAGTATTACTTTAGTCACTCTTGCAAGGGTAAATGTTGTCCGGACAATTCACTCCCAATAGGGTAAATATATTAAATGGTCACTTTGAAGAGGGCAAATATCCTTCGGACAAGTCACTCTCAATAGGGTAAATATATTAAATGGTCACTCTGAAGAGGGCAAATATCCTCGAATAAGTCACTCTCAACAGGATAAATATATTAAATAATCACTCTAAAGAGGGCAAATATCTTTTTTAACCCTCAAAAGGGGATTTTTATTTTGGCTCCAACAATGCCCCCCACATGGTGCCATTTTGAATCGTTCGAATGAGAAGGGTCACCATGTAGCTTTTAAATTTTACCAACTCCCTCTTTTGTCACTTCCTAAGCCACCTAGCAATGCTTAGGCCAGAGTCGGCCATATTAAGGGAATAGTGAAGCCGTGATCGGCCAAGTCATATAATGTGTGTGTTAGGTTGTGGTTGGTTAAGCCTTACATAGTGATGTTTAGGCCAAAATCGGCCATGAAAAGGCCGCGATCGGTAAAGTTGTGTTCTGTGATTCTTAGGTTATGGTCGGCTTTCGGAAGCTTTAGGTGTTACTAGGCAAGGTCATGACACCGTTCGCCTTTAAGAACCTCCAAGTGTTGCTAGGCAAGGTAGTGACACCCTTTGCCTTCTGAAGGCTTTAGGTGTCGCCATGCGAGGTATTGACACCCTTTACCTTTTAGAGGCTTTAGGTGTCACTAGACGAGGTGTTGACATCATTTGCTTTCGGAGGCTTTAGGTGTCACTAGGCAAGGTGTTGTTGACACCCTTTGCCTTTTGAAGGCTTTAGATATCGCTACCTAAAGCCTTCACACCTTGCTTTATAGAGAAGCCAAGAGACCATGTTCACCGAGTGTACTAAAGCCAATGTTAGCCTAAACCATATATAGTGATTAGTAATTGGAGTTGATAACATCCTCGAACATCTTCAGTTAGAGCCTCGATTACATTTCTTGCTCGTGCTCCTGGGCATACCCTTTAAACAAGTTATCATCTACCCTATCCCATATGCTAGGCACATACGGCTTGAGGTATAGTCCACTGATAGGTCTTGGATGTACTTCTCCATTAATGTCTATCAACCGATATGACCCATTCTTAAGGACGTCATGCACTTCATAAGGTCCTTCCCAGTTAGGAGATCATTTTCCGTAGTCAGGGTCCTTTCGCCCAATAGGTAGTATGACCTTCAAAACCAAGTCACCCATTTTGAAATGCTTCTCCCAGACTCTTTTATTGTACCATTTCTCTACGATCCTCTCATGTTGTAAGATGGCATCTAAAGCTCTAACTCTTTCTTGAGGGAGGTCTTCGAGAGTGGATAGCATGGCAGCATTATAATCCAAGCCAAACAAGTATGTTTGCTCAGCTTTTCTTAGTGATGCCACTGTAAGCTCCAATGGTATCATAGCATCATGTCCATAAGCCAATACAAAAGGAGAAGTCCTTATATCTCCTTTCTTCAAGATGCAAAAGGCCCATAGAGCTTCAGATAAGTCCAGATGGCATGCCCTAGGTTGCTCTTTCACGGACTTCTCAATACACCTCTTTAGGACCTTGTTAGTAGCCTCTACTTGACTATTTCCTTGACCATAGTAGGGTGTAGAATGGATGATTTTAAACCTTATGTTTTTCGCAAATATTTGAACTTCATCTCCTGTGAACATGGTCGCTTGATCAGTGGTGATGGTTTCCAGTAGTCTGAATCTGTGGATGATATTTTCTTTGAAGAATTAGATTACGGTCTCTTGATTGACTACCTTCATAGGGATTGCTTTTACCCACTTCGTGAAATAGTCAGTGGCTGATAAGATAAAACAGTGTCCCTTAGTAGAGACCGAGTGAATTTTTACTATCACACCGACTGCCCATCCTCAAAATAGCTAAGGCTTAACTACCAAGTGGAGCCTATCTACCGGAGAGCGCTAAATGTGACCATGTTTTTTACACTCTTGACACCCTTTAGCGTAGTTGATACAGTCTTTTGCCATGCCCGGCAGAAGAAGCCATAGCAATGTATTAACCATCTCATTTTAATCCCTGATTGATGAGCACCGCATATGCCTTCATGCACTTCAGCCATTGCTAGCATGGCTTCTTGTGGATTAGGACATACTAAGAATAATCCATCGACTGCTCTCCTATAGAGCTTATCATTGATGTACTCAAAGTGGAGTACTTTGGTTTTGAATGAGCTATCAGAGTAGGAAGCGGGATCCTTGAAGTAGTCAATATGCTCTTGCCTCCAGTCACTATCCAATTGTATTTCTCCTACTTCAAGTTTTTGACATTCTTTGGATACGTCTTCAACTTCATAAAGCACTGAGGTCACTCTTACTTTCACAAGGATGGAGTTAAACCTATTCAAGGTTTGATAACGAGAGCTAGTTTGTGCTAGCCTATTGGCTTCAAGGTTCTTATTATGGACCACGAACTCAATGAAGGCTTCCTCAAAGCCTCTTAATAATGAGCAAGCCTCGTCTTGTTAGGCTTGGAACCCATCACATCCGCACGTAAACTCTCATGTGACTTGGTTAACCACCAACAAAGAGTTGCCATATACCCACATGCTTTTTGCTCCTAGGTCCTTCAAGGCGAGCAACCCAAGCAATAATGCCTCATATTCAGCTTGGTTGTTGGTACAAGGGAAGTCAAGAAGGAAAGAGGTTTTTGTCTTGATGCTATCTAGAGACTTGATTACGAAGCCAACTCTTGCATATTTCTTCATTCTTGACCCATCGAACCATAGGGACTAAGGTTTCTTTGCTATCATCCCGAAGTCTACTAGGGTGAGGTACTTTGACAAGGGTGATCAGCTAAGAAATCGACCAAGGCTTGGCCTTTTATAGCTCATTGAGGTATGAAGATGAGGTTGAACTCTATTAAGGCTAGAGCCCATTTACCTAGCCTTCCCCTCATGATGGGTCCTGAGAGCATGTACTTGATTATGTCAGTTTGTGCTACTATTTTCACCTTAGTTGGCAATATATAGTACCTAAGCTTCCTACAAGCAAAGAATAAGCTTAAGCACAACTTTTCGATAAACGAGTATCTTATCTCTGTATCTAGGAGCGACTGGCTTAAGTAATAAAGTAATAAACTGCTTTCTCTTTTCCTTCTTCATTTTCTTGGGCTAAGAGACACTTAATTGAGTCATGAGTGGCAGATATGTATAATAACAATGACCACTTATGGGAAGGCAGAGTCATCACTAGGGGAGTAGTTAGGTATTCCTTAAGCTCATCGAAAGCTTGTTGATGCCTATCTTCCCATATAAAGTCTCTTCTTTTTAAGCTAAGAAGATTCAAAAAACACCAAGTTCGGCCGATGGTATTTGAAATGAACCTCCTCAAAAAGTTGATTTGTCCTAAGAAACATTGTAGTTCCTTCTTAGATCGGGGAGATTGTGCTTGCTAGATTGCCTTGATTTTATTTTCATCTATTTTGATTCCTTTCCTATGGACAAGGAACCCCAAGAAGTTACCTGCTAAAATGCCAAAAGCACATCTTAAAGGGTTCATCTTTAATTGATGCTTTTGCATCTTTTCAAATGACAACTTCAAATGGTCTAAGTGTTCATAGTAGCTATATGACTTAACTACAATATCATCTATGTACACTTCCATAAATTGACCTATGAAGTCTGAAAATATAATATGCATCCCTTTTTGGTATGTTGCTCTAGCGTTCTTTAACCCGAATGGCATCACGACCTATTCAAATATGTCAATTAAGCTTAGGCAATAGAATATAGTCTTGTGATATCTTCCTAAGCGAGGTAGATCTGGTTGTAGCCTATATGACCATCCGTGAAGCTTAGAATTTCATAGCTGGCAGAGGCATCTATGAACACGTCTGTTATGGGCATCTAGTATTAGGTGTTGCAGTAATGAGGTCTTTGAAGTCATGCATACTCTAATCTTTCCATTCTTCTTAATGACTGAAACAATGTTAGAGAGCTGTTCGACTTATGCAACTTCCTAATGAAGCCGACTCCTAAAAGTCTATCCACCTCTTGCTTTACCTTTTGTACTACCTCTGGTATCATCCTCCTCATAGGTTATTGATAAGGCTGATAACCTGGCTTTATCAGGAGTTGGTGTTCTATGAGGGTCCTATTAAGACCTAGCATCTCATCATAATCCCAAGCAAAACAGTCTTGGTACTCAGTCAGTAGTGAGACTAGGTCTTTCTCAAAGTCTAAAGGAAGCCATTTCTTGATGAAGATGGGCTGACCTCCTCTCTCTAAGGATAGGAGTATTTCTTTTAGAGGATCTTTTACCTCGGCCTTCATATCATCGAGTTTATCCAGGGCTGTGTGAAGGTCACTCATCTTTAGTCTTTCCATAGGGTCTTGGCCATCATCCTCGAAGATGAACTCAGCCGCTTCATGCTGAGACAAGGCGTAGACCTCCGATTGCCTTGCTAGCTCTTCCTCTAGATTAGTCTCGAAAGGTAAGCCTAAGGACTTGCCTTTCAGAAGTGACATTCGCAAGTTAGTTTGAGGAAGGGATCTCTCTTTCAACTGAACTTGCATATCTGGCAACACTGCTATCTATGCTACTTCAGGCAACACTACTTGGGATGATAGAACCATCGTAAAAGGTTACTTCAATGCAATTGGTGGCCACTTTGAAAGGGTCTTCATCAGCCATTACTATCTCTACTTTTGCCATCCGGTCTCCATTGTATCAAGAATTAATGAAGGGAGGATGGAATCACCTATTTAGTATGTACCTAATCTCTTCCTAGCAAAGCATTGTATGAGGTCTTTGGCTCAATCACATAAAAGATCACTTTTTCGGTGACTGGTCCTATAGTGATCTCTACCGTAAGGACTCCTAATGGATGAGTGGTCTTTTTGGCAAAGTCAGTCATCATCATGTCCGTTGGTGCCAGCTTTTCATCCTCTTTATAGAGCCTCTTCAAAAGGAAGTAGGGCATTATATTGACGACAACCCCATTGTCTACAAGTATCCTCTTGACTAGCTTACCAAAAATGTGAGCTAATATGTAGAGTGGTTTCAGGTGCTCACACATCTTCTGGGTTGGCCTAGGCAAAGTGATGTTCTCGCTGTGCTCTTCAACACAAAGAATGGTGAGTGATTTATTCCCTTTTCTAGTTCGATCATACCCTCCTCTATCACGTCTTTTTTGAAGTGAGTCACTTATCCTATTTTAGGGCCAAATGCAGCTAATAAGGTAAAGACCATGTTGACCAAAAAGTTATGGCCATCTCTGCTAAGGTTATTGTCACTCATGTCATCGCCTAGGTCTAATTTCTCCAAATTATTCTCTGAGGTATCCCTTAGGATCTCCATCAGGTCTTCATCTTTGAGGTTCTTGAGCCAGCGATATTCCTCGTCCTTGACGTCTGACTCAGATGGCTTATTGTCCTTCTTATCTCGAACTTCCTTTCCCTTTGGGGTCTATTTTTTCTCATTTTGAATAAGTTCTTGGTCTTCACTACTGGACGGCCAGCTTATCTTGTCATCTTAATTGTCACAAAGTATTAGACTGCATGTCTTTAGGGAGGTTACATCACTTCTTCTTCCCCTTTATGACTGTCTTTGGCCAATTTTTGTCTTCTTTCTTCCAAGACTTCGGCCTCAGGTACTACTTGAGCTGGTGGTAGTCTCTCTCTTTAGTGTAGGGGTGTTAGGAGATACCTCTCTACTGGATATAGGTATCCATACTTTCCTTATTGGCCCTTTTACTGGACTGGTCTTCATATTTAGGGCGATCTTGGCTTGATCTTTGGGCACTCACTCGGATAACCTAATTCTACCTTCTTAAGATCTCTCTATCTTGTTGGAAGGACAAGTGATCTCCCCTTTTGGATCAACCCTTGGGTGCTTGGCCTCATGTGACCTAGCCTTGGTCCGGCTGATGAAAGGCAAGGTTAAGAGGGCCTCTTATTCTTTGATCTGTGCCTTTCTTTCATTTAGTAGCCTTTCAAGATCAGAAGCTTAATATAGAGAGAAACATTATGTCGAAGAATGGGATTGTGATGTAGCAACGAGAAAGTGTTTTAGTTTGTTGAAAGAGGGCACAATTCAGACAAACAAAAAGGAAATTATTATGTATACTAAGGCATATGCAATAGAAGCGGTACATCTTCAAAGAATTAAAATAAGATACTTACTGCATAGAGTGTAGAAAAAAAGACGAAGATGGTTGTAAATGGAAGATCCGTGTATTATTAAATGGAAGGAATGTACTTTTGGATATTAAAGATAGTAAAATACATCTACCCTTATACATGTAGTCACCTACGAGAGTCATTGGATCATCGATAACTCTTATCTTAATATATAACAAAAATGATTATAAATCAAGTAGAAGATGAAGCAAATATTGCAATTACGTCTTTAAAATCAGAGTTTCACACCCGATTGGACTTTATGCCTTCTTATAGAAAGACTTAGAGGCAAGCGAGAAGGTATTTAGAAAATTATGGGGAGGTTAGAAAGAATTTTACAGTCACATTCCTAATAGTTTATGACATACAAGGCTAATAGTCCTGACATTATGGTTGAATATAAAAATATTGTCATAATTTTTCTGGGTGAGACTATTTCACATAGCCTTTTCTGCCAGGAGTAAAAATATTCAAGCGATTTTTGTGATCTTTCCATTCCTGTATTAAAACTTTCAAATATTGCATGCCTTGTTAAGAATTTATAAAATATTCTTATATGTAGAATATAGGCATATCATGTTGATTGTTACTGCTATTAATGATAATATTGATATACCTCTAAAAATATTTGTTTAAATGGAGGTAGAGAACAACAAGAATTAGGCATAGTTTGTGGAACAAATAAGGTTGTACGTAACTTGCCAAAAAGAAATGCACATTATTTTTTATTGACACTAAGGCATATTAAATGCAATGAAAGGGTGCTTATGATTGGAGAAAATAATGGGATGTTGCATTTTGATATTATCTAAGACATGTAACTAGCAATCTTAACAAAAAGTTCAATAATTTGACAATAAAGAATGTGATGAATATTACATGTAATAAACTTTTTCCAAAGTTAGTCACCTCTTATATAATATTACATATAGGCTAACTGTAGGAATTCAAATACAGGTGAAGAACTTAAATGGATATTTAACTAACATATGACAAGTCAATCAGGAGATATACCAATGGATGATTTAGCATCAAGTGTCTACGTAGAGCTTAGCAATAGATGACAGATGCTATTATGGTCAAATAATGATACATATTGTCAACTATGTTAATAAAGTCTACAAGAAAGTTTACCGTCTATCGATGATGACCATGGTAATAGAGACATTTTCCAAGGTAACTAACTATTTCCAACATAAAAAAATTAAATGTATTGAAGCATGTGTAAATGGATTGATAATATTGTTAAAAACACTATGTACCAAGTTGGAAAGATATGAGAAGAATGCCCTACAATATAGTGTTATTTGTAATGCTCAAATAGGTGAGTGTAGTATATTTACTAGACAATCTAACCCCACGATTAGAACACTCACAGATTTAGTTTGGAAATATGTGTTGACATGTAATGGCATATTATGTCAAGCTTAATAATCAAGAACTAATGGATATATGGTAATCCCATTATTTTCTCGAAAGTACTCAATTGTGTTACCAACACAAATTTATTTTACATTGAAATCTTGCATATTAGCCAACTCTAAAAGACCAAAACATTACATAGATTATTCCAGATAAAAGATAAATAAGGAGTCGATGGTGACCACTTAAGCACATACAAAATGTGATGGACCAAATAGCGTCAAAAAAAATTAGTCTGATGTACACTCTGTAAAGTAAGAGGTTATGTAAAAGTTAATTGTACAGACATAGTAATAATCACCTGAGCTAGAGCAACTAAAGCAACTCTAACAGCAATAGGGCCTCATAGTAGTACATGTCGTTGTGGACAATGATTTGTGTAAACTTATGAATACAAATAAGAGAATATTATATTATTATTTGCAATTATATGTATTTCATATGATTAATAGTGTTGCAACTGTGTATTTCATATATTTAATATTTGTATCAAACATATTATTTATATGTATACTTTTAGTTTGGATTTGTTTTATTTTCAAAGGTGTTATACAATAAGGAGGAGTGGTAAAGAGCACATCGCACAGCAGGACAATGATAAGAACTGTTAGTTAGCGAAAAATTGGGATTCTAACAATGATTCTTAATATTAAACTCATCAAGTACCAAAACATAAACAACATTAACCTAAGCAAAGCAATGCAAGCATCGTATAACTCTAAATGTGGCAATATTTGAGGACGATTGACGAAGTCATTCAACAATTATACACTAACAATCTAAAGTGACTCTAAAACAAAAGTTAAGCCAATAAAAGATTTATTTAGAGAATCAAATTCATGGACACGTGTCATGGACTTTCTAAATGCACAAGTTATTTCTTGGCAAAGCTGAAAAAATAGATTTAATAGTTGTTGATTTTTTATTTTTCAAATATTGGTAAATTAATTGATAGTTGTATGTTTGACGGGTCAACAATTAAAAGTTTGAAACACACACATACTGGTACTACAATGAAATATGTAAGATTTATTAAGTTATGCGACTATTCTTAGTTTGTTTATGATACAAGACATGCAAGCTTATATTAAAATTGAGTATTTGTTAATAGATGGTTATGTATGTGAAAAGTATGAGAGATGTAAATAATAACATTTTTGCGAGGTTTAAGGTAAAATTTGTGTATGTTTGGCATATTTAATTTACCAAATATGATGTACATTATTGAATATTTTTTTGTTTTTAAAAGATCTGACTAAGTATATAGATGTTGATATATACGACTCAATTGATATTATCATCATGGATGTGTCTTGTTACTGAAAAATGTGAGCATTTTTTGTTGATTATTTGATTAATTAAATTTTTAGAAGTATTTCTGTAATGATGTAACATCATCTCTCAACAGATATATATTTATTATATATATATATATTTTGTAATTGAATATTTCAATAACAATAAAAATAATATTTCAAATAAA
>SOPF01010735.1:0-26438 GCA_012979155.1 Hypericum perforatum | reverse complement strand
TTTTTACTTTTTAGGGTTCTTGTCGGATATAGAGTTTTTTTTTTTTTAACATATACCATTTTTATTTTTATTTTTTTGAGGGGTAAAAAGGATATCCATTAATCAGGAGAATGAAATTACAACCATAATGGTAAGGAATCAGATGAAGTACTAAGCTACCCAAAGATGGTCACCCGCAACAAAAGGACCAATCCCTCATACATAGTACAAGGTTGCAGCTACTGGCTTCGTTAAAAACCTATCCGGTAAACTTGCCCCCATAGGAGAAACCCGGACTAGGAAAAGAGTGCATCGCGGAAAACCGCTCTAGCGATAACACTGCAGGTGTATGGTCCAATGTTGATGAAAATACAATCCCACCCAAGTAAAGAAGGTCTCTACAGAAGCAAACCAACGACCAAAGCCAGAAACTAAAAGAAAGGACAAACAGGTAACGAAAGGCTGAAGAAGGAAACGCGAGCTCATTGCGGTATGGTTAACAACATATCTTCATCGAGAAGTGGTGATAGTTCTGGTGGAGGATCGTCGAAGAGTAGTACATCTGAAGAGAGAAAATGGCATGACTTGGTGAAGGAGTGGGCAACCTTATTAGCCGAGCGAGGGGTGAAGACAAATGAGACTTCGTTTAGATTGGAGGCAATGCGTAAGCAATCTTCCACTATCAGCATTAAGTCATTCCGATCAGATGAAGGTTTAAGGAGTGCGAGGATGACTGGTTGACAGCCGGACTCCATGATAGCCTTTGTGATACCCTTTTGTAAGGCAAATTCCAGATCGTGTTGTATTCCGATGGCTTCGAGCAGCATAGGATGACTAAGGTGATGGATGGCACGGCCAGAGGCTGCAATGAAAGAGCCTTTGGAGTTCCGAATAATTGCTCCCACCTTGCCTCCTCCTTCTTCTGATAGCCCTGCGTCAGTGTTGATCTTTACCCAATCATGAGGAGGAGTGGACCAGCATTGAGTAGGGCAGTTAGTACCAGGTACTTTCCTTGGATTGGCATGACGAAACTCAAAAAGTAGAGTGTGGGCATTAGACATCATGAACTCAACATTGGGGGATTCATCCCTATTGAAGATCAGGTGGTTACGAAGTTTCCATACTCCCCATAGTATTGCAACCCATTTCCCTAGTGCTTCCGAGTCTTGAGAGTCTGCTATGGTGGCGAAGACCGAGAAGAATGAGGTTGAAGCAGTCGTGATAGGGGAAGGCCCCCATTCTTCGAGGATGGTTGATAGTTGAGGGCAATGTAGGAAGAGATGATCAATTGATACTTCTTGAGAAAGACAGAACGGGCAAGTGGTGTCTAAAGATAGTCCCATGAATGCTAGATTGCAGCGAACGGGAAGATTGTTGTCGAGGGCACGCCATAGGAAGGTTTTTAGTCTGGGGGACAATGTAAGTTCCAGCACTTTGACCACAGCGAAGAGGTGAGGGGGCCGAGGGTAGTGTTGGTCTAGAGTTCCACCAAAGCTCAAAGTCCAAGTGGTATCCGCTGTGAACATAGTAGATTCCGTTGTGAGTAAAATGTCATCTGATGGAATTGGTGGGGCATCGGAAACTTAGGCATATACTCTTGATACGTTGGCCATCTTCCCGAGAGAACACCTCATCAATCAATGTTGAATTCCAATCGTAGGGGTCTTCCATAATAAGATCCGAGATAGATTGTAAAGAGTCAAAACCCGAAAAGCGATATTCAGGAAATTCGTTTAGGGAATCTGGTAATCAACGATCTGACCAAATGTTAATAGCTTTACCGTCCCCAATTCACCATTCAAGACCATTTCTAGCTACCCGGATGTCGTGAATCAAACCGGTTGAGGAAGCATGTTTTAGGTATGCGGCTAAGCCTTCTGCGCAAAATAAGAATAAGTATGGAGATAATGGATCACCCTGTCGGAGTCCCCTACTTGGTGCAAAGTAATCCCCGATTTCACCATTGATCTAGATGGCGTATTGGACAGTGGTCACACATCTCATAATCAGGGCTGTAAAGGGTGGTGGGAAACCTATGACTACCATCATACTCTCAAGGAAGGTCCACTTTACCCTGCCATAAGCTTTTGTCATATCAAGCTTGATCGCGCAATAACGTTTTCTTCCTTTTTTCCTCTTTTTGAGATAATGAAAGGTCTCGAACGCCACTAGAGAGTTGTCTGAGATTAGCCTCCCCGGTATAAACCCACTTTGATTTTCGTGTATGATATCAGGAAGGTACTTCTTGATGTGCATTATAATAGCCTTGGTGATGAGTTTTATGATAACATTGCACGGACTAATTGGTCTAAATTTCGAGCATAGAATCAGCTTCTTGACCTTTGGTATGAGGGTGATGAGAGCCTCGTTGATGAAGCTTGGATCGCTGCCATGGTGGAGCACGTGAAAGGAGGTGTATATGACTTCTTTCTCCACAGTATTCCAGAATTTCTGGTAGAAGAGGGGAGGCATGTTGTCCGGGCCAGGTGCAGATGTTGGGCGCATTAGCTGAAGGGCTTTCGTTAACTCCTTCCGAGTATAAGGTCTCAACCTCTGTTGTCAACTGCGGATAGCGTTGCGTAGCGGTGACCCCCTAAAATGCTATAGAGGTATAGCAGAATAGCGAGATAGCGGAATAATCATTATATAAAATAAACATAATTACTCAAAAATAAAATGACATTGTCATAGTTAATAATTAAAATCCAAAATCAATCCAAGATTCAAAATGACAATCTTAATCGAATGAAACTAGCGACAAACTGATAATCATGCTTCTGCTTCATCTTCACTCTGTATATCAATCACATTAATAGCTTCTTGTTCATCATTTGGTTCAAACTCTTGTTCTTCCAACTCTAACTCCTCATTGCCATCAAGCTGAACTCTAGTGCACGTAGATTGGTGTCTAGTAAATCTTTCTGGTTCATTAGCCCCAGCTGCATCACCAACAACATCCCATGTTAAGCCATCTTCTCCTATGACCATATCATCTCTTGCTATCTCGTTTTCATCCACAATAGGAGCCAACCAATCATAACACTCATCAATATTGTCAAGGATAATTGGATCAGTTTAATACTTGTTCCTGAAGCATTCTAGAAGAGCTTGGTTATACTTCACAAACACCAAATCTTGTAGCTTTTGATGTTGAAGCCTGCTTCTCTTCTTAGAATGAATCGACATTTTTAAACAAGATAATCAACTTCACATTTCACTTCATTCAACTACGTAGAAGAAAACAAACTAATATTACATATTTAGTAATACTTACATGCTCAAAAGTACTCCAATTACGCTCACACCCCGATGAGCTGTAAGTTAGGCTCAATACTTTGACTGCAATTGTTTGCAAGGATGGAACATGATTTCCATACATTAACCACCACTCAACTGTAAATTGTAATGTAACTATTAGTAAGTAAGTTAAAATCAATAAATTAAACAAAGGACTTTAACTTACCAGGGGACATATGTGCCAACATTCTTTTTGTAGCAGCCGTCCCAAATTGGCCAGTTGCTCTTCGATAATCAGCAATTTCTTGTAAAGCTCTATCATGAGCAACATCATATATAGAGAGCTTCTCAATGCAAGCATAAAGTCCATCTGTCACTTCCCTATCTCTACCAATATTTGGGTCATTGTAGAATAGTTTAGGGTTAAGGAAGTATCCTGCTGCGTGCAATGGACGATGGAGTTGCATTTCCCATCTTTTAGCTATGATCGCAAAAATATCGACGTACTTTGGCATTTTTCCATTGAAAGCAGTAGATATACTTTCCTTTGCCTTGTCCATTGCCTCATAGATGTAACCCATTGCTGGCTTTTTCTCATTGTCGACCAATCTTAAAACCTCTACCAATGAGGGATTTTTTTTGGGTGTTACTGTTCACCAAATATTACGAATTTAGTACCCAACTGAAAAAATTACGAGTTTGGTGTCCACGCTGGCAAAAAATTTTTTTTTCCCGGGTACTGAAATAGTACCCGGTATTTTGTACCAGGTATACCAATACCCGATATTTTGTACCGATTACAAAACCCGGTCCAAAATACCGGGTATTGGTAAAACCGGTACAAAATCTCGGGTACTGGTCTAATACCCGGTACAAAATTCTGAGTACCAGTTATCTACCGCCTGGGCCCGAAAATCTGGTTTAACGGTTAGTTTGAGATTTTCTATCCACTAATAGTCAGGATTTTATACTGGGTACTGGTCTATTTAATCAAATTTCTGAACCAGTTTTCTAGAAAAAAAAATCCGAACACTTCCCCCCCAAATCTGAATTTCCGAGTTCTTGAGCAAATCCGAGCGTTTATTGAAGCTTCATACAGGTACGTAGTTATAATTTATGTTTAATTATAGTTTGTTAAGAATTTTTGTGAATTGTAGTTATTAATGTTATGTTAGTGTAGTTAATTATGGATTATGGTAAAATTTAGAAGTTGATAAAGGTGGTTGTTGTTAGTTTTTGTTAGTTGAACAATCGTTACTGACTCTGTTGTTAAGGTTGTTGTTAGTTGAATAATCATTAGTAATTATGTTAATTACGCAAGTAATTTTATGTTAGTGGTTAATTATTGATGATGCTGAAATTGCAAGTTGATAAATTGATTGATAAAGATGGTTGTTGTTAGTTTTGGTTTGTTGAACAATCGTTAGTAATTATGTTATTTATGCAAGTAATTTTGTGTTAGTCTAATTAATTAGTTTTATGTGTGAACATTTGTGTAATATTATTTATATAGATCTGTCTAAATGTCTCGGCGAACTGTGCAAATTGGAGTGAAATATGATGGAGCAATTAAGAGAAATAGACTTACTGGTTTTGAGTACGAAGGAGGGTGTGAAGTAAGGTTGAAATTCCACGAGGATAAGTTGATGTACGAGAGGTTACGGCAAAGAGTGTTTGAAAATGTCTCGTTTCTTGATAACGAAGAATTGAAATATTTGGTATTTAAATGTCCCATAGCTTCAGGAAAGTACCAAATGATTAGTATCGAAGACAAGGAAGATGTTGCCAATATGGTGCTGAGCATGGTTAACATATGCGGTGTAGAGGCAAGAGAAATATGGCTAGATATAATTGTGGAGAAGAGCATATGTGAAGTGCAGGCCGAGATTCCAGTAGGAGAAAGGGAAGCGGATGAAGAAGTTGATATGAGTTTTAACCCGTCTACTCTATATGCACACACGAGCTTTGACTCGGATTATAGCGCAGAAGAAGAAGAGGAGACAGAAGACGAATCAGATGAAGAAGAAGATAATAACGATGAGGAAAGTGAAGAAGAAGAAGAAGAAGGGGGGTTTCAGCTAGAGCAAGAGGCAGAAAATGTATTCAAGGTCTTTTCAAAGAAAGAAGATGGAAGTTCGGGATCAAGTAGACATACGCGTTCTTGATAGTTGGCTGTATTTTGTTGGAATTCGTTGTACGCGTTGTTTGACTTTGTTATTGTTGTGTTACTTAACGTAGTTAATGTTTTCAAGGTTGGTCAGACTTATCTTTCTCACCTATTGACGTAATACGTATTGGAAAATAGAAAGTAAACGAGGTGCAAATGAAGAACACAACGAAAACATCCAAGTATTGTTAGTACAAGATAAGCCTAAGTGTGACTACTTTTTCTTCCTCCGCTCCTAATGAATGTTTCCCCACTTTCTCTGCCCAGTCTTAACTAGACATGATTCCCTCCCGCACTCTGGTTCAGCCTCTCTTGCTTGACGGTGAGGCTGAACGTGAATTGGCCTATTTTTAGGAGGCACGACTGGGGGCCTGTCAGAGGGTTTTCCTTCTGATACGGTGGTACTCTCGTCGTAGTCATCGCTGCTCAGCGTAGTCATCGGCTGTGGTACCACAAAACCTTGCCTGCTCAAAGAAGAATAAATATGTAACAAAACCAAAAAAATGCTAAATCAGGTTATATTGTTTAAAACAACTACAAATACCTGGGCGGGACAAAGGCAGATATGTGTGCCGCCGGTTGCTGCTGTTGAGGATAAATAGGCACCGGTACCGACACTGGTGCCATCGCTGTCGCGAATGCTGATCCCGGCCCAATATCTGGTACTCGCCCACCTGGAGGCATGTGGAAAGCTGGACTACCATACATGGAGAAATCGGGGTTGAAAAATAGATTTTCCCCCATCTGGTCTCCAAGCAGTCCTCCAGTAGGTCCGCTACTATGTAAACAATAAAGTATACGATCATTATATAATTTCAAAGCGGTTAACTCATGAACTAGACATGAGACATACCTTAACAAAAACTGCATGAAGTCCGTAGAAGTGTCATGTAGAGGCTCAGGCGGGGGTGTCACCTACCTCGGGGGCTGAGTACCCGAGGGCTGCCCCATGTAATCGTCCCACTATCTCGGGGGCTGAGAACTCTCTGACTGCCCCATGTAGTTGGGCCACAGTCTCGGGGGCTGAGAACTCTCTGGCTGACCCATGTAGTCACCCTACTGCATCGGAGGGGTATCGCTCTTCGGAACTGAATACCCCATCGGTAACTTCTGTCATTGACTAAACAGGTTTATCTGCTGTCGTGTAACCGGAACTCGTTCTCCATCATACCACCATGGCGGGAGGAGGCGGTATAGGTGGCTACTCCGAGGGAAGGTCCCTGTACCGTCTATCCTCACCATGAAATCACAACGCCTGCTCGGATAATGACCTCAACTGAGAATCAGGCTGCATGCCGTACCGAACATGTTCAATAGCATTGTTAGGAGCGCGAGATCTCCGGCAACAGCGACTGCTGACTAACTGGTGGCCCTGCACAAATGATGATACAGATGTGCAAGGCAGGCACTACCCCAGCTATAGGATGCTATTGAATCGAAATCCAATAGCATCGGCAACCAACAAACGTTGACCCGTATATCGCTCGTCTCTGAAAATAGGATGGAGGCTATGACCCGCATTATGCTCGCCCGAATATAATAACGAACTGTCTCGTCGTCTGCATCCTCTGCTAGATGCGCCGGATTATAATACTCCTCGAACCACTTCAACTTTATCATGTTGCCGACCGCCATGTCATCTATCTCCTTCAGATTCCTACCGAAACAATGCACGCACATCTCCGGCCAATCTGCCGGTGTCTGATCTCCTATCACCGGCATACCATTGATCAAAAGTCTGTATAAAACAGTGACGTCCTGTAGCGTGATTGTCATCTCTCCTACTGGCACGTGGAAGGTATGCGTCTCTAGTCGCCATCGCTCTACCAGAGCTGTAACAACCGCTACCTTGACCGAGATATGACCAATGCATCATATGTCCCAAAAGCCTACCATCTTCATGTAACGTCTAAACGCATCATTTACCACTGGCTCCTGCTTCCAAGCCCGTCTGTACAGCTTCAGCGCGCCATCTAGATCATAACTACCCACGCTACCTGGAAGCTCCGCATTCCAAATGCTCTGTGATCGATGCACATCTTGATACTTCAGCGAACTGCGGTCGGCAGGACCACCATCACCCAAAATGTCTCCCTCCTGCTGTGCTGCCATTACTAATGTCTACGTTCAAGAAAACATATACACGTTCAAACATTCAGGGTCCATAGTCAAACACTCAAATTCAAAGTCAAACATTAAAATTCATAGTCTAACTTTCAAATCCATATTGAAATTTTTTTATGGTGCTACTGTTCACGTTTAATTTCCAAAATAGTACACCAGTGACAAAATTCCAAGTTTGGTGTCCAGCATATACCCGACAAAATTACGATTCAGTCCACGCTGGACACCAAACTAAAAAAATTTGTCATTTGGGTACTATTTTGGAAATTAAACGTGAAGAGTAACACCATAAAAAATTTCCAATATTATTCATATTCAAACATTCAAATTCATATTCAAATCAACATTCAAATATTCAAATCAACATTCAAACATTCAAACCCACATTCAAACATTCAAACCCACATTCAAACATTCAAATCAATATTCAAACATTCAAATCAACATTCAAATATTCAAACCCACATTCAAACATTCAAACTCACATTCAAACATTCAAACTCAAATTCATATTCAAACATTCAAATCCACATTCATATTCAAACATTCAAATTCATATTCAAACATTCAAATTCATCTTCAAACATTCAAATCTAAATTCAATTCAAATTCAAATCTAAATTCAAAAAATCTAAAGCAATGAAATTCGGTATACCTATGAACCAAGGAGAGGTTGGGGCTGGGCTGGGTCGGGTCGAGCCTTGCCAGGGATGGGTCGGGTCGGGTGGGGTCGGGAGGGGTCAGGTGGGGTCAAATTTTGGGGGAGGTTCAAATAAAGAGGAATTCTATCTCGGGTATCAGTTTTATACCGAGCTAGCTGGTACCCGGCCCAAAATCCTGGGTACTGGCCTGGTATCCAGTATTTTTTACTGGTCGAGCCAGTACCCGGGATTTTGGCCCCAATTTTGCTTTCAAAAAAAATATCGTGTTATGGTATACCCGGTACAAAATATCGGGTACTGGTTTGGTACCTGGGAAAAAAAATTTTTTGCCAGTGTAGACACCAAACTCGTAATTTTTTCAGTTGGGTACTAAATTCGTAATATTCGGTGAACAGTAACACCCAAAAAAAATTCCCCAATGAGCCCATTGCTTTAAGAGAGAATAGAACATCATTCCAAAATTGTGCCTTCAGAACTATAGAATATGCTCTTTTGCCTTTAGCCTCTTTTGACACCTTTGTTTTCATCCACTCATCTGATACAAACATCCTTCTCAGGTTATTTTTTTGTAAAAACAACCGTTGTAGAATGAGAAATATTGTTGCAAATCTTATCACCCCACTTCTAATCAATTTAGCTCCTCCAGTAAATGTCCTCATTATGTTAAGGACCAAGCAGTGGTTGTAGATGAACCCAACAAGGAATTGCCCTCTTGTAATGGCCCTCTTAACAATCGGTAGCTTTCCGATGTCTTCCAACATTAAATCCACACAGTGGGCAGCACATGGAGTCCAAAAGAGTTTAGGATACTTGTCTTCTAGATATTTTCCTAAGATCAAAACAAAAGAGATAGATTAGTACTTACTAATAAATCTCTTAAAATGTTTAACATTAGCAACAATAACATTCTTACTTGCCAAGACATAGTTGCTACCATTATGGCTAATAACTTGCACCATATTTTTCTCCCCAATCTCTTGAATAAATGAGTCCAACAAATCAAATATTGCTTTTCCAGACTTCACAATATCCGAACAATCCATACTCCTGACAAACATAGTCCGAACAATCCACTTGGAGAGTTGACTAGAAAATTGATCAAAGTCCTTGTCTTTTGATCTGTCCATGTATATGACATAACAGAGCATCCATATTGAGTTCGCTCTCGAACAAGCCCCTATAATATCTCTTTTGTCAGCTCTACTTCTTTTTTGAGGATTGGCACCCTAAGCTCGTGATATGATGGAGGCTTCAAGTGTGGTCCATAATTCCCAACAGCTTCAATCATCAACCAAAAACTTTCACTTTTCACGACATTGAATGGAATGCTATTCTTGTAGAAAAAACGAGCTATGTATTAAAATATAAGGCCATCTAACGGACCTTTAACATTACTCTTAGCCTTTGTAGCAACACTTTTTTGTCTTTTTCCTGCCCGAAGATCAGCTATTTCTTGCAAACCACTATCATACTCTTCAATATCAATCAAAAATGCATCATTAGTGGCTTTCTTTTTATCAAAATTCTTTTGTAGCATGCATTTTATATCGAGAGGTATCTTCTTACAACCTCTAACATCTCCCTTTATCCCTAATTGATGCTTCCTTGCTCTTGTGATCCCACCAGTTGTAATGTGCCCACAAAAATCACAAACAATATGTTTTTTGCTAGTGTCTTTATAAGAAGACCATTGCCAAGTAATATCAATCCCTTCACCAGTAGGCTTACAAGTACTTGTCGTATTTGAAGAGGTAGAGGCGGTGGATGACATAATTTTCTACCAAACAATATCACCCCTGAAATAAACATCCTGACTTCTTCGTTATGCTACTGCCTAAATAAAAAACTTAAAAGAGACCCACTGCCATAAATTAATTTCCTATAATCAGCCTAAAAACAAACCCGCAGCAACTCCTTTCAATCAAACAATCAAATTAAAACATTACCCAGACCTAAAAAAGAGAAAAAATAAACTTACCCAGACCTAAAAAAGAGATGAAATAAACCGAAGGAGGGAGGACAAGCTAAATATGAGGGGCAACTGACCAGAAGTGAAGGAAAAGAGAAGAAATAAACTTACCTAGTACGTGACAGTGACATCGGAGGATTTCGTCAAAGAGAAGGTAGAGTGAGAGAGGGGGAGCGGCGTGCGTGAGAAGAGTAGGACTTAGGAGAGTGTGTGTAGAAGGATAGATATTAGGTTTTAAAGGGATAGTTGCGAATTTCCCTTTTTACCCTCGGTAATTAAAAAACAGAAATAAAAGTAAGGGTAATTTTGGAATTTTGCTAGGCAAATTAAATAGCGCCCACTTTTTTGATATTCTACCGCTATTTAGGGTGCTATAGCAGCTGTTATGCCTGCTATCATCGATAGTAGTTCGCAGGTGAATAGCGTTGCGGCCGCCTTGTTTTTTCCGCTATCATAACACTTTAGTGCGCTATAGCGGCACTATTGACAACAGAGGTCTCAACAGATCTTGGCTTATTTTTACGGATACCATAGGGGCGACCTTGCTAATAATAGTATCGACTTGCACACAGCCCAAAGATGAAAAGAGTGAGGAATAAAACATTTTAAAGGTCTCTTTTATCTCGCTTGGGTCTTGAGTTATATTGCTATCTTCTGTCTAGATCTCCACAATCCAATTTCTAGATTGTCTGAGAGTAGCCTTTTAATGAAAAAATCTCGTGTTTCTGTCCCCCTCCTTTAACCAATCAACTCTAGAGCGTTGCGCCCAAAGTAGTTCTTCTCTGCATAGTAGTTTGGCCCTTCATTCAAGTTTCAAGGTTAATTGAGCTATGCGTGCCGGGGTGAGAGGTAACTATTAGAGCTTCTGAATATTATCCTCAAGTCTCCGATTTTCTTGCTGGACATTGCCAAAAACTTCTCAATCCCATCTTTTGAGGTTTGTAGTATATGATTTTAGGGTAGTTGTGATGTCCACTTTGTTAGGGTTCGAGTGCCAACTCTCTTCAATAATATTTTGGATGTCCGGATGACGAGCATGTTGAAGCCCCTCAAAATAAACCGATACTCACGGCCAACTAATTTATAGCAAGTAGTGGAAGTACCGAGTCAGATTCAAGGAGGGATGAATATTCAATAAACCTAACTATTAAAACAAGTAAAAAAGGGGCTTTGTAAGAGTGACGGCGAAATCAAATTAACAAGAACAAAGAGAATTGTACAAGTAAATATCAATAAGAGAAAATGGTAGATTCGAGATTGGAGTACCACGGCAGGTCGATTGATCACTGGATCACAAAAGATAATCTAACTCATGTAGCAAATAGGGGTAAATCTCCCACAACCGCAAAGAGACCACTAACATCCTATAATCAGCTAGCTACGCAACCGCCTAACTAATTGTTTATCACCTAACAGACAGAATATCAATCGATTTCTAATCTAGAAGGTAATAGCATTAAGAATAGATGTTCCTACTCCTAGCGATTATACTCAAAACCTTGGTATGTACAAACTAGCCTTATTTATTCCTAGTTAATCAGTATGGTAACAACCGTTCCTCGCAAAATTAACCTTCCTCCTAATTCAATTCCTAACAGCGACCGCTAATCAGAAATCGATGGCATGTGAGTCCTAGAATAAATTCACGACCGCAAATCATTCAAGAACGAGAATAAGCACAAGGAAATAAATAAATGCTACTGAATTAAATTGAATAACCAAGATCCTCACAACCAAAACCTGGGTCTCCTCCCTCGAATCAACCAAGAGGATTAGTTCCTCATAATAAAATAAAATCTAAACTACGGAATAGAAAATATGCGATGAAAGGGGGAGAGAAGAGAAGAGAGAGAGAGAGTCTAAAATAAAGCTACTAGGTTATATAACCCTCCTAAACCTAAAATCTTAAAAGAGTCGTCCTAAAGAGTCCTAACTTTTCAGGAAAGCCAAATTTCCAATTTTGTCCCAAAATTCCGCTAAATAAAATCTGCCAGATTAGTCTTCCGTATTTTGGCCATAACTTCCTCTTCCGGACTCTGATTTATGCGTTCTTCATATTCACGGAAAGAGGAAAGAAATATCTTCAATTTTGTGTCAAATAGACTTCTTCCAATTCGGCTCCGAAATAGACCAAAATACCCCTCCAATGCAGCTATCCCTGCTAGACTCCTCCTTCGAATATAATTCCTTTCCAAAATTGCCTATTTTCCTATAAATTAGTACAAAGAGTCCATTAGTCACCTAAAACTAAAAAGATAACTAAAACAATACAAAACTAAATATAAAAGTACAAAACAGACTCAAAATCCTATTCGTTTAATGTATGTTTGAGACACACATCACCGGACTTCTCAGCCATATTGATTCAAAATGGAATCATTTTTGGGTTTCTTGTTGTACTCATATGCAGATCTTATAGATGAGAGGACTATGGTCTAATTCTACCATTAGGCCAGATTCTACCGATGAATAAGGAACGTAGGAGAACCACAGTTTGGTAGCAACCATTCTATCAAGTTTACTATCGATGTAGGCATCTCCCTCTCTATTGTTACTCCAAGTAAAAGGCATGCCGAATTGTTTGACTTCCGAGAGGGAGCAGGCATTTAGATCTCAATGAAATGCATCAATTCTTGATGCAGGTACCAAGTTGCCTCCCCATTTTTCCGAGTTAGCTAAGATTTCATTGAAGTCACTTAAACATAGCCATGGGAGGGGATCGGAGTTCACGCAGTAGGCTCCATAATTTATGCCAATCTCCTAACTCTGGCCACCCATAGAAAGCAGTGAATCTCCATTTGTCTGTGTCTTCAACCTCCATGTTAATATGGTGTTGTGAGTAGGAGAGTAGTGAGATAGGCAAGTTTCTGTGCCATAGGAGGATCAGCCCTCCCTGTCGTTAAGTTTTGTTTCAGACATGGACATGATCTAGGGTTTGCAAGTTTTTGCTAGCCTGCTAAGCTGGTGAACTACCTCAGGATTCCCTAACCCGCGATAATTCTAAGCTAAAAGATTCATTGGGAGTGGCGTGTATACCGCACAACCTCCGCTGGATTAGTTAATAATGTCCGCTCTTCAAAAGCAACTTCAAGGTGTTTGCTAATTTGGAGCTCTGTCAGATCAACTTCTGATGTCATTCTTTTTCCCAATATTTTTACTTGAGCTTCTGTCATCAATAGGTCATCGTTGGTTTGGGGTTTGCGAGCCAGCTTTTTCCACTTTCGTTTGGAGGTTTCCTCGCTTGTGGTTTGGGGAAGGGTGGTGATAATTGGGTCTTGGTTGGGATTGGTGGTTGAGGGATCTATGGTTGGATGGTGGAATAAAGTGGTAGGCAGAGCTGAAGGTATGGGTGTAGAGGTTGTGGAGAGCCCAGTATCAGGGATGAAGGAGGTTAGGACAGGGGAGGTATTAAGTGGGGGTGGTATGTTGTTGGTAGTTTGGTATGGAGGCTGAGAGTGGATGGTCATGGTAGGGTTGGGTGAGTTCAGTCAAAGGTGTAGAGGTATATACTTGAGGTGTTTGGGATCGGGTGTAGGGTTGGAAGCGGGTGGTTGTGTATCTGGGAAGGTTGGGGTTTTGTTGGTATTAGGTTAGATATGGATGGAGAGTGAGGGTGGTGGGAAGCACTGTTAGGGTTGTAGGGAGGTAGGTTCATGCGCATCTTAGTGGGTTCCGTGTCGAGCTTTTGCCTAACTATAGAGGATGGTTTCAGAGTGGCCTCCACTGTGACATGTTGGGGCTTGAACGGGAAGGTGCAAAGCCATGAACCATAATCATTGAGTGAGATCGATGGGGAGTCTTTCGTAGTGGCGAGTTCACAGTTGCACTTTACATGCCCCAATACACCACATGCAAAATAAAAGGACGGTAGGCGCTCATATTTAAAGCATAGTGGTATCATAGTTCCCCCTAGCAGCTTAAGGGTTTTGGAGTGGAGTAGAGGTAGTCGGACATCCACTGCCACCTGGATTCGCATGTATTTGCCCTTAGTTTCTGGGTTGTCATCCCACTCCAGAAATTCATGATAAAGCAAACCCAGAGTTTCAGCGAGGGCTGAGGTGTACCCTCTTCAGGGGAGATCATAGATACGTACCCACTATTACCAGAAGAAGAAAAAATTCCTCAAACTCACAAGTCACAATTTCTATCCTCTGCTAACTCACAATATTAACTTCAAATTAGTCCACATTTTGGATACTCGCATGAGGATGCTCACTCACTAATCAAATAGGTCATACTAGTGCACTCACCATATAATTATAATCTCCCACTAGCTCACATGTCATAGTCAAAAAATTTATAGAGTAACAAAATTATTTCAAATAAGTTTTCAAATAATCGTTATGTTTTTACTTCTTGGTTATATATGACATGTCCTTGAACCATATCATATATTAATCACTTGAATCTGCCACATTTGTTCCTAGCGAACCCACTTGTGTTTTTTCTTTTTGAGAAAATGTATTCTTAAATTTTGTTTTTAGGGAACATACTCTTAATTTTTTTTATTATGTTCTTGGTAGTTCTTCTTCAATATTATTCTGGTTGAATTTTAGATAAAGTAGTAATTAATTATAATCCTAAGAATAGAAAATATAGGTATGGAAAACATAAAAAGGACAATTAATCATTTAAAATATTACGTAATCCCTAAAATTATGCTAAAAAGTTAATAACTAACAAAACATTCAAAAGTTAATTCTTTGAAAACCTACCTTGCCAGAACTCATCATTCGCCAGAACCTATTTTTGCCAAAACCCATTATTCGCTAAAAAACTCATTGTCTGCTTCTTTTCAAAATCATTGGTACCAATAATCACAATCAGTGGTACCAATATTCACAACCAGTAGTACTAATATTGGCATTATTGGGTAACAATATTCACAACAGGGAATCATAACTGACCAATGAGACAAACGAGCACGAGTAGTGAGCACGATCGAGAGACAACGCAAGTGGAGAGTAGGGTTGGGTGACGGATGAGTGTAGTGTTACGGATTCCTACAACTAAAACCCGAAGTACGCACATGAGTGAACCCTCAATAATACACCCACACGATCATGATCGAGCAAACGAAACCAAACAAGATGCAAAAAATAGGAACACGACAACAAGATTTGGTAACCCGTTCGACCTAATGTCTACGTCCAAGGGCGTACCAAGCAAGGAGAGGATCGTTTCACTAGATATGAGCTCTAACGCTCTTTAGAACTCAATAATAGCTTACAACTTCTCAACTTCATCTTAATGAAGGGTTACAATACTTATATAGAGTCTCCAACAAGTCCTAACCTAATTAGGACTAATTAGGCAAAATATAGGCTAATTTTGGGTGCCCCAGCAAGCACTGGGATTGTCCAACAGGTGCTGAAAAACATTCTGTACCCCCTCAGCGCCCGCTGGCCCCTCTAGGCCAAAATTTTTAGCTTCTTATATCTTCCTCATACTTGCTGCGATTTCGAAACGGTCAAATCCTAGGCGTCCCTAGGTAACATATCAACCTCCAAAGTACCGTTGGGCTCCATACTTCAACAATATCCTACCTGGAGACTAACCACTTCAATTGATTCGTTGTTATTCAGAACACCAGTCACTCGATGTTCACACGCATCCTCTCTTGGTTATTTGGTGCGCCGGCCTTCAATCATCATTCAACAAAGCTAGCTGAGCTCATATTGAGCTTCAGCTTCTCCAAGGTCACTACCTTGTTGAACATATCTGCAGGATTTACCTTTCCGTCGATCTTCTCAAGCCTTAGGATTTTCTCCTCAACAAGTTGTCGGATGTAATGGTACTTCAGGCCTATGTGATTTGTCCTTGCATGGAAGGCCAGGTTCTTTGCCAAATGAATTGCACTTTGGCTATCACAATGTGGCACATTCCCGGTTTACTCCTTTCCTAACTCAGCCATAAAGTTTTGCAATCACACTATCTCCTTGCTAGCTTCCGTTACTGCCACATATTCAACTTCTGTGGTTGACAAAGCAACAATTTTCTGCAACTTGGATGACCAAGATATCGTAGTACCTCTAAGCGTGAACACATATCCAGTTGTACTCTTAAACCCATTATGATCATTTGATCCCAAATCTGCATCAACGTAACCTACCAGTCTCATATCTTTGCCCTTAAAGCAAAGAGTTTTGTTCTTGGTACCCTGCAAGTATTCTAGGATCAATTTAACTGTGACCCAATGTTGCTCTCCCAGATTGCTTATGAACTGACTCACAACTCTTACCGTATGAGCTATATTGGGTCTTGTGCATATCATTGCATACATCAAACTCCCAACTGCTGATGCATATGGAGTCCTCCTCATATGGGCTTTCTCCGCCTCCTCCTAGGCGCGTCTTTCCTTGACAGCTTAAAGTGCCCACCTAAAGGAGTCATCATAGGTTTGGCGTTATGCATACTGAACTATTTCAACACCTTCTCGATGTACTCGGTTTGAGAAAGGACAATCTTTCCTACTTTTCTATCTCTCTTGATCCTAATACCAAGAATTTCTTTGCCTCACCCAAGTCCTTCATAGCAAACCGTTTTGACAATTGCTTCTTCAACTTTCTCACCTCTTGAGCACATGCTCCTACGATCAACATATCGTCTATATAGAGCAAAAGGATGATGTAACCAACATCGAATGTCTTCACATAGTAACAATGATCTACCTCACATCGCATGAAGTCTATCTCATGCATGAATCCATCAAACTTCTTGTACCATTGTCTCAGGGCTTGCTTCAACCCATAGAGACTCTTTCTCAAATAGCATACGAGCTTTTCACTGCCTTTTGACACATAGCCCTTCAGTTGCTCCATATAAATCTCCTCATCAAGATCACCATGGAGGAATGTCGTCTTGACGTCCATTTGTTCCAACAAAAGGTTCTCGGCTACTACCATGCTCAATACCATTTGAATAGTAGTAATCTTTACCACTGGTGTAAAAATGTCTGTGTAATCAATATCGTACCTTTGTTGAAATCCTTTCACCACTAGCCTTGTCTTGTAGCACTCATTGCCATTTGCCTCCCGCTTGATTCTAAATACCCACTTATTTTGTAGTGCCTTCTTGCCTTTAGGAAGTTGGACCAGTTCCCAAGTCCCATTACTTCTCAATGAGTCTATTTCATCATCCATAGCACACTTCCACTTGTGCGCTTGCTCACTCTCTAGAGCTTCTGCAAAATCTTCGGATTTTCCTTCATCTGTCACCAGAAGATAAAAGTTAGCTGGGAAGTATCTATCTGGGGATCTATGCTGCCTTGTAGACCTCCTTTGCGATATCACCAGTAGTGAGGAACTTGGTACTGCTTCTTCTTCAAGAGCTTCCTCTTATTCATCTTGAGTCTTCTTGCTTCCACCAGAGTTCATGATATCCAAATCTATCACTTCAGTGCTTGGAACTCCCACCTCATCGGATATGCTTCTACGATCCTTGTATAGCACTTGTTCATCAAACACGATATCTCAGCTCCTTATCACCTTGCGACTATTCTCATCCCAGAATCAGAATCTAAACTCGTCACTGCCGTACCCAATGAACGTGCACTTCTTTGACTTTGCATCCAGTTTGGTTCTTTTACCTATATCCACCAGAACATACGTAACACAACCAAAGACTCAGAGGTAAGGGAGGTCAATTTCTTTACCACTCCAAGCTTCTTCGGGAATACCGCCATCTAACGGAGTAGATGGCCCACGGTTGATCAAAAATACTGCTGTATTGACTACATCTGCCCAAAATATCTTGGGTAGTCCACACTTCAACCTCATAACCTTTGCTCTCTCATTCAGTATTCGGTTCATTCTTTCTGTGATGCCATTCTACTGAGGTGTTCTTGCAACTGTCTTCTCCATACGGATCCCTTGCTCTATGCAGAAGTCTTTGAACTCTTTGAGCTCATACTCACCACCATTGTCGGATCTCAAGCACTTTACCTTGAGTCCTGTCTCATTCTCCACTAGTGCTTTCCACTTCTTGAAGGCATTGAAGGCTTTAGACTTTTGTTTTAAGAAGTACACCCACACTTTCCACGTGAAGTCATCAATGAAGGTCACGTAGTACATTGACCCTCCCAAAGATGCCACTAGTGCTGGCCCCCATAAGTCACTATGGACTAACTCGACCTTTGCTCCCTTGGAGCTCTTCTGCCTCTAGAGAAACTCACTCGTTGTTGTTTCCCAAGCACATAATGCTCGCATAGCCCAACTTCCACGATCTTCAAACCAGGTAGTTTTTCCTTAGAGCATAGCACCTTCATCCATTTCTCACTCATATCGCCAAGACGACTATGCCATAGATCTGCATTACCCGAGCCTTCTACAACGTTGATGCTATCTTAAGTGTCTCTTATTGTGTATAAGGTTCCTTCCTTCAAACCACGAGCTAACACCATAGCCCTTTTGGTTATCTTCTAAGATTTGCAGCTGAAGACCATCTTGTAGCCTTCATCGTCTAGCTACCCCACGGATAACAGATTCCTCTTCAGTCCAGGAATATGTCTCACTCCCTTCAACACTAGTGTAGAGTCATTTGGCATCTTGATCCGTACTTCTCCCGTGCCCACAATTTGCAATGACTCATCATTTGCTAGATAAACCTTGCCAAACTTCCCTTGGACATAGTTCTCCATCACTTCTACCTCACTGCATGAGTGGAATAAGGCTCCCGAATCCAAAACCCAAGCATCCAGTTGACTGCATACACTAAGGACCAAAGCATCTCCATGGTCTTCCGTTGTAGCATTTGCTGAAGAATCCTCCCTCTTTGGTGCCTTGCAGTTAACCGTGTAGTGTCCATACTTGTCACAGTTATAACATTAGACCTTACTCATGTCCTTCTTCGACTTCTTCGATTTGGACTTTGATCTACCACGATTTTCGCCCTCCTTTTTAGACTCGGATCTCCCTCTACTACTCGCATTCAAAGCTGAACTGGAGGACAACCCAGACTCTCTCCTTTGAATTTCTTCGCTTATGATCAAGTCTCTAACCTCATCTAGCTTCAATGTAACCTTTCTTGCAGAGGCACTCACCACCGTGACTGTGCCACTCCAACTGTCAAAAAGGAAACTTAGCAAGATAAGAGCATGTACCTCATCTTCAAAAGTGATCTTAACTGAGTTCAATACCACTATCATCGCGTTAAACTCATTAAGATGCTTGGCCACTAACATACCTTCTGCCATCCTTAAGTTAAACAACTTGCGCATCAGATGAACTTTATTTGCGGTTGATGGCTTCTCGTACATATCATATAATATCTTCAACATCTCCTTTATCGATTCTGCCTTCGTAGTATGCAAAGCCACATTCTTGGACAGGGACAAGCGAATCACGCTCATCACCTTCCTATCTAGGAGCTTCCAGTCCTCTTCCTTCATGTCTGTCGGCCTCTTCTCTTTGAGTACTTGATGCAAATCCCTCCCATAGAGGTAATTTTCAATATGCGTCTTCCAGTAGGCGTAGTCCATCCTGTCAAACTTTTCAACCGAAGATCTCCCTTCCTTTATCATTGTAGCTCCTATCGGACTCTTAACCTTAGCTCTTGATACTAGTTATTACGAATTACTATAATTGAAACCTAAAGTATCCATACGAGTGAACCCTCAACAACACACCCACATGATCACAATTGAGCAAACAAAACCAAATAAGATGCGAAAAATAGGAATACGAGTACAAGATTTGGTAACCCAGTTCGACCTAATGTCTATGTTCGGGGGCATACCAAGCTAGGAGAGGATCGTTTTACTAGATATGAGCTATAACGCTTTATAGAACTCAATAACAGCTTACAACTTCTCAACTTCATCTTAATGAAGAGTTACAATGCTTATATAGAGTCTCCAACAAGTCCTAACCTAATTAGGACTAATTAGGCAAAATATAGGCTAATTTCGGGTGCCCCAGTGAGCGCTGGAAAACATTCTGTACCCCCTAGCACCCACTGGGGTAGGCCAGCGCCCGTTGGCCCCTCTGGGCCAAAATTTTCAGCTTCTCATATCTTCCTCATACTTGCTCCAATTTCGAAATAGTCGAATCTTAGGCATCCCTAGGCGACATATCAACCTTCCAAAGTACCGTTAGGCTCCATACTTCAATATGTAGAGCACGGCCAGGAAGGTTGGGCCAAGAAGAGAGCATGTGCAGGTATACAGGGCCGAGAAGAGAGCACGGTTAGGCAACGGGCAGAGAAGATAGAATGGCCAGGGTGAGTATGGGGGACCTCATTGCCGTCAATAAAAAATTGGGGGTGTGTTTTTCGTCGTCATCCGTGGGGTGGTTAGTTTTATTTGTTTGTTTTTGGCAATAGTGTTGTATTATAATTATTGATAAGAGAGAGAAGATATATGAATAAATATATATTTTTTTAAAATGTAAATATTATAAAGAAACTAAAGATAATTAGGAATACTGTAATTAATCACATATTTGTTTAATACCAATCAATTCCTTAACCATTAATAACCATCAGATTAAAAATTTAAAGCCAAAATCTTCATCTAATGGTCAATAAACAATCTTTGGTGGGGATTACATTTTAGACATCCCCACCAAATCTAAAACCAATTTTTTTTGTTCATTGTGTAGATTGCACATGCTTGTCCCGAAGATAAACGAGACAAAGGTACTGCTGTGCACGGTCTAAAGCTAATCCACAGAACATCAACCTCGTCTTTCCAGTGTCTAAAGAGACAAAAGTCCGAAAAAGACTAGCAAATCCACAAAGCCATACATCATTACACATTGGAAGCTTTCCATTCCCTGTTACAAATGTAACTAGATTGGATTAGAAAAGAGAAAAAGATTGAGAGAGAGAGAGAAAGAATTGTATTGATTATACTTGAATAATGATTACACAGAAGTAAGGGTATTTATAGGTAATTTTTCCCTTCTTTTCTGCTACAATCTAACATACTTAACTACTACTAACCGCTACCTAATTATCGCCTAATCTGATGTATCAAGATGGTTCTTGCCAGCCACTCCCGCATTGCCACGTTAATAAGTTCCTTGCATCAGCTTATGTTAATTTGCTATGACAAACGATTGGTCGTCCTCCACTCCACACTCTAGCTATTTGATAAAATGACTATGACATCTCTCCATTCTTTAGAAGATCCTTGTCCTTAAGGATCACGTTGGTTAAGTGATCTAACTATGGAAATTGAGCTAATATGGTTGAATAGTCCTCCCAAGTCGACTCTTCCACGTCTAAATTGGCCCACTGAATTAATGCTTGAACCACAGCTCTATTATTTCTCTTCATAATCCTTCGATCCAAGACATCTATAGGCTCCAACTTCAGCTGCCCATCATTCGCAACCAAGGGTGGTTCTGTGATCACATTTTCCCCTTGGCCCACCTTCTTCTTTAGAAGAAATACATGAAACACTGGATGGATCTTACATCATACTGGCAGCTGCACTTTGTATGCTACATTCCATATCTTCTCAATCACTTGGAATGGTCAATAATACTTGGCTGCTAATTTTAAGCACTTACTAACAGCCATATCACATGTCGATATGGTTATAGCTTCAAAAATACCCAATCTCCTACTGGAAATTCCTTCTCCGTACGATGTTTATCCTCCTACATCTTCATACAAGCTTGAGGCTGCTACAGATTCTCCTTCAGTAGGCAAATGATTTGTGTTTGTTGAGTCGCAAATTCAGCAACCACTACAACAAATGTCTGCTCTTTCTTCAGTCCTGGAATTATAGGTGTTGCAGATCCATAAATCGCTTCGAAAGGGGAGCATTGTATTATTGAGTGATATCTGGTGTTGTACCAAAACTCGGCTAAGGACAACCACTGCTCCCAACTGCTTGGTTTCATGAAACACATGCTCCGGAGATAGTTCTCCAAGCACTAGTTTACGTACTCAGTTTGGCCATTCGACTGAGGATGATAAGATAAACTCAAGTGCGACTTAACTCCCAAATTCTTAAGAAGGCTTTGCCAAACCCCACTAGTAAAAATCTTGTCGCGGTCAGAAATGATACACTCTGGTAAGCCATGCAACTTGCATAGATAATCAAACACTAGCTTACCCACTTGTAGTGTCAAAAATGGGTGTGAAAGAGTAATGAAATGGTTATAGTTCAAAAAGTGGTCAACTACCACCAAGATCACATTCTTCCCTCCCGATCTTGGTAATCCCTCAACAAAATCTAAAAGAATTCTCTTTCATGCACCTACTGGTATCTCAAGTGGCGGCAACAGACTTGGATAAGCTATATTCTCTGATTTACATTGATGACATATCACACTTTTTGACCTAATGCAGCATATCTCTCTTCATCCCCTTCCATTGGAAATGCCTCTTAATTCTCTTGTAAGTCACCAATACCTCCGGAGTGACCTCTCAACAAAAAATTGTACAATTGATGAAAGATGTCAAGACGTAAATCACCAACAGACCCAATAACCACTCAACTTTTGTAACGTAAAATTCCTTGCTGCAGCGTATAATACAGAACTTCAGTAGGTGTTGTTATCAACAATGTTTAAAGAATTGGTTTGAGCTTATCCTCCCCTACATAACTGGCTTTCACCTATTGATACCAATCTGGGACAATAATAGGTATTGCAGCAAGGCCCTCCATCTCCACCATACGCGAGAGAGCATCCACATACTTGTTCTCTATTTCTTTTCAATACTCAATTGTAAAATCAAGTCCCATCAATCTTGAGACCTCTTTCTTCTGCAGATTGGTGTGGACCTTTTGATCAAGCAAATAGTGTAGACTTTGATGATCAGTGCGTATAATGAAATAGTTCCCCTCTAGATAGTATCTCTATTTAGCAACTACAGTCAACACAGCAATCAACTCTTTTTCATACACTGCTAACCCGGCATTCCTTGGACCAAGTGCCTGACTCAAATATGCGATTGGTCTGCTTTATTGTGATAGAACAACATCAATTCCAAAGTCACTTGCATCTGTTTCTATAGTAAAAGACTGAGAGAAATTAGGATATGCAAGTAATGGTGCACAAATCATCAGCTGCTTCAAAGTCACAAACAAATTCATGGCCTCCTCACTCCAGTTAAACACATCCTTCTTCAGAAGACAAAACAATGGTCTTGCTACTGCAGCATAATCACGAATAAACTTCTTATAGTAACCAGTCAACTCTAAGAAACCACGCAATTCCTTAATAGATTGAGGAACTGGTCAAAGCTTCATCACCTCCACTTTCTTAGGATCTGTACTCACACCATCACCAGATATAATATGGCCCAGATAATCGACTGAACTTACCCTAAAATTACACTTAGACAGTTTAATGTAAAATTGCTCCTGTCGCAGTAGTTTAAACACCTTCTCCAAGTACTCTAAATGCTCAAACTCATCTGTACTATAGACCAAGATATCGTCAAAAAAAACAAGAACAAACCTTCTCGAGAATTGAGATAAAGTCTTATTCATGATTAAATAGTATGACTTTAATCAGAATAGTCAAGAATAGTCTTACTCAAGAATAGTATGACTTTAAATAGTCTTACTCAAGAATTGGAATGTTGTTGGTGTATTTGTCAATCAGAATAGTATGACTTTAAATTCATAATGCCCATGATGCATTTTGAGGGCTGTCTTTTGGGTATCTTCCTTTTCATTCGAATCTGGTGGTAACTAGCTCTCAAGTCTAGCTTCAAGAACACCTTTGCACCATTTAACTCATCCAACAAATTGTCGATTATCAGAATAGAGTATTTATTTTTTATGGTTCCATTGTTCAACTATCTATAATCCACACACATCCTTCAAGTGCCCTCTTTCTTTTTCACCAAAAGCACCGGTAAAGCAAAAAGGCTCTCACTTTCTCTAATAAAACCCAAATGCAGTAGAGTAGCAACTTGTTTTTCAATCTTCTCCTTCTAAAAATGAGGATACCTGTATGGACGAATGGATATTGCAAAAGTGTTTTGCAGCAGAGGAATACCATGATCACAACTTCTAACATGAGGCAAAGTAGAAGGTTCTTGGAAAAGATCATGGAACAATTGCAGTAATTCCCTCAATTGCTGATGAAATTTTTGACCAAAGTCCTTTTCAAAATCAACCTTGAACTGTATTGGTTCTTCTGCAATTCTATTACAGTCTTGATCTTTTGCAGCATCAGACCAAGTTAACAGCAGTAGCTCTTGAATCTGATTCTTGTAAATCTCTTGATTCAAGGAAACAATGGACATGCTACTGAGTTCAGCTACATGGTCACCAACTCCAGAACTCCTATACCCCTTGAGAACAATCTCTTTTCCATTATTTCTTATAGTTGTTTCTGCTTTAACAAAGTCAAACAAGATTGGATTGCATCCTTGTATCCAATCTGTTCCCAACACCATACCATAGGCACCTAATTCCAGAATCTTGCAATCAAACTTGAATTTACTCCGACTCATTTTCCACATCACTTCAGGACAAATTGTGTTGCAAGAAACCTACGAACCATCAGCTAAAGAAATTATCATCCTTGAGGTCTATATCATACCATCTGCAATTCTTTAACTAAAGCTAGATTAATGAACGTAGCAGTGCTCCCTGTATCCAACAAGATCAAGATGGGTCTGTTCTTGATACTTCCCCTCTACTTGAGAGTGCCACTGCCGAAGCTACCATTGATCGCATGCATAGACAATTCAACATGTTGACCAGGCTCTCCTCCTCTATCTCACCTTCCAACTGAGTTCCCTCTTCAACCACTTCCGGATCTCCTAACATATGCACTACTTCTTTCCTACCCTTGCATACCCTTCCATGCCCTGGAACCCAAGGCACTCCACAAGTAAAAAATTTGGGTCCTTCGATTTTGCACCCCAGGTGTTTAATAAATTTTGTCCTCCACTTCTCGAACCCTAAACTACACTCCAAGTGTTTGACAATATGCCTTGTGATTTTGCCATCACCCCTAGACTCGGTTGACTGACTCTTGCCATTGGAGCCCTATGATTGGCCTTCTGTGCCAACTTATGCAACTGGGCCTTAACAATGGCCGATCCCAATGTCGATGGCTCATGAGTCTTAATCAATGGCTTGATTCCAACTACTAAACTCCCAATAAATGATTGCACAAAATAATGTTCCGAAAGAGAAGGGTTCTCTCATGACATTAACCCTCTTAATTCCCCATTTCTCATATAATCACCTACACTACCTGTCTGACGGAGGTGATTGAATTTTTCCACCACGCTACTCAATGAATGGGTTCCAAATCTACGACACAGCTCCTCACCAAATGACTTCCAATTCACATACTTCACTTGCATTAACCAAGAATCGTACCAAATCTTCGCTTCCTCGTCTAAATGTAAACTAGCCATTTCCAACTTCCTCGCCTTCTCGATCTTATAGACAAAAAAGAATTTTTCGCATCTACGTAACCAAGCCCTAGGGTTCGAAGGAGTAAACTATGGAAATTCCAATCGTAAAGGTGGAGTACCTTCCCTTCTCTGAAACATCGGACTTATGCTTTCTTCACTTGATGTTTCCTTATCTGTCAACTCCACTCTCGTAGGCGGGCCACTCGCAGGCGGGGCACCCAATATCCTTCATATTTGGCCTTTTAGATGCGACCATTTATGGACATCTTGCTGCATCACTAACAATTGTTCCCGAATTTCTCCATCTTCTCGAACCGTTCCCGAGTCTCGAACTTTTTGATCGTGAACTCTTCAAGAATCGAAGTAAACTTGTCCTCCATATTCTTGAATTGATCATCGACCCTCCTAAATTGTTCCTCAACCGAAGCTTTAGAACGTATATCCATGGCAAAAATGCTCTGATACCAGACATGACGAACGTAACTAGATTGGATTAGAAAAGAGAGAAAGATTAAGAGAGAGAGAGAGAGAGAAAGAAGTGAGAGAAAAAATTGTATTGATTATACTTGAATGATGATTATAGAGAAGTAAGGGTATTTATAGGTAATTTTTCCCTTCTTTCTCGCTACAATCTAACGTACATAATTACTGCTAAGTGCTACCAATTCCCGCCTAATCTGATGTGTCAAGATGGTTCTTGCCAGCCACTCCTGCATTGCCACATCAATAAGTTTCTTGCGTCAGCTTATGTTGCTTTGACAAACGATTGGTCGTCCTCCACTCCGCACTCCAGTTGTTTGATAAAATGACTGACATTCCCCAAAAACCACAAAAATCATAGTTAGAACTTAGAACCAAATAAAGCATCAGTTAACCATATTTTATTCAAAAGAACGAACCTTTAATATTCTACTCTCATTCCCCAATCTCTTGGATTCTGCAAACCCTAGAACCAATTCCA
>SOPF01010731.1:0-18588 GCA_012979155.1 Hypericum perforatum | reverse complement strand
AGCATCACAGAAGAGAACCATCCAACTTCTGTTGCTTCTTCTCACAAGTTTCCAGCCTATATCGAGGAATCCAGGGGAGATGGACTGACATTTGCGCCGTCATCTTCGCTGATGCAGTTGCGTGCATCATTTCCCCGTGCTCCCCCCGTTACTATCAGGCACGCCGTACCTGCATATGCTGCTCCTCTACCAGCTAGGAAGGAGGTTCTCAGCGACGTCCAAAGAGATCCTTCAAGTGTCACGGTAGTAGCTGCCACACCTACCTTGTCACCAGCAGTAGCTCATGCGCCGACCTTGTCAGGTACGACGAACATAGAAAAGTCACCGGAAGCAGACACATTATGGTGCTTGAAGAACCTTGAGATTTGATCGAGACTCGGGGAAGATTTGGGTCCTGGAATATCATGTATTTCGTGTTGGCTCACTTCCGTTTTGTCCTCACCCCGGCATTGTTGTGTGTTTAAATTTCGTCCCGTCACCTATCCCTTGAACTCTCTCCCTCTCCATGCCTTCTCTTTTTGTTCTGTTAGAAACAGTAAATTGGTGGAAGTTAATGTAGAATCAGCAGCCGGTACAATCTAGAGAACTCTGTTCCAGTCGTTTCCCTCCACTGTATTGAGTCGCTTCACGACATCTCCGCAGAGTCGAGGTTTCTTAAGCATATTTAGCATCCAACTGCTGTTATCTCCTTGAGTTAGGGAGTTTATCATCAACAATGAACCCCGTAGTCTGAAGTTGTTGAACAACTGCACATCGTGGTGATGCCTGAAGCTCAGTGCTGGTGGACCTGGAATTTGATTCTCGAAGCTGGGTGTGAGGTCCTTGGGTACTTAATGGATCTGGGCAAGATCCAGAATCGGCCCTTGGATTAGTCATACATGCGACTTATTTTAAAATTCAGTTACTTTCTGATTCACATATACTATCAATACTTGCACACAAAAAATCATAATACTTCAGATTAATTAACAAGCGACAACGGAATCTCATTGAACTATTTAACAAAAAAAATAAGAGCAAATTGTCCTAGGTCTTCGGTCTTTGTTAAAATTACTATTTTTGTCTCTCCTATTTCGAAAAAGAAACTTTCGTCCCCTAATTTGCTTAATTATCACTCTTAGGTCCTTGGTACCGAAATCGGAAAATTTCTCCGGCAGCAAGGGACCTAAAATGTCTATTTTGTCTTTTAGCCAAAACTTTAAAAAATCAACATCCCCGTACTCTTCCATGCCAAAAATTTCTCCGACACCAAGTCTCGCAACCGCGCTCTTCCATCCTCTGTAGCACTTCCATCGCCGCATCAACCTTTCCCATTTTACAGAGAGCATTCATAATGGTAGTGTAGCTAACCACGTTGGGTTTGCACCCGCTCTCAGACATATCATCGAACAGCTCAACCGCCTCTCCGAAGAGGTGCATTATCTTGTCGATGGAGACGACAGTGGGGTGGTGGTTGTGCTTGGCGACGGCGGAGAGGAGATAGTTGAAGTGGAAAGAAAAAAGGAGTGGCAGGGTCCCGATCATCTATTCGAAATAGGACAATACCTTTTCGAGATGGGTGAACATCTTCTTCGTCTTCTCCTGGTTTTGACCACCGTTGCAAGTACTGGTTGAGATGGAGCGGACGGTGGAAGAAGAAATTTTTTTATTTTTTTGCTAAAGGGCAAAATAGACAATTTTAGGTCCCTTGGCGTCGGAGAAATTTCTTGATTCCGGTATTAGGGACCTAAGAATGATAATTAAGCAAAGTAGGAAGACGAAAGTCTCTTTTTTAAAACAGGAGGGACAAAAATAATATTTTTAGCAAAGGTTAAGGACCTGAGAGCAATTTGCTCAAAAATCAAATATAAAAATAGGTGTGAGCACTAATTTTTTTTGTAGGGTTGAGCTATATGGATTATGGGGCTGGAGGTAGTCTAGTTGAAATACTTTGAATTTTTTTATAGGGATCCAAACCCATCTCTGGATCCAGATACATCTCATATTTCGTATACAGGTTTGGTCGAAAAGACATGATTATTTCTCGAAACTTCACTTTATAAATTCAAGCGCACTCAACATGATTGTATCATAAAAAATATAATGTCGATAATAAATATTGTAGCTAATTTTGTTATTATAATTTCCTAATAAATTATTTTACAATTTTATCAGATGATAGTTATGCTTGTTCTGAGTATGCGTCCCTATTTTGTAGATTTTAAGGTATATATTATAACCTTTATTGCTAAAAATAGACTTCAACATTTCTTATATAATTGTACTAAGGGTAAATTACCCTCAGGTCCTTGTCTTATGGTCGAATTTGCGATAGGGTCCCTGGATAATTTGAATTAGATGTAAGGTCCTTACTTTTTGAATTAATATTGGTCTCGGGTCCCTAAAATAACTGAGGCTGATGTCAGCAAAATTTTTATCACTAAAATGACTAAAATACCCTTAGATAAAAAAGTAAAAAAATTATCTTCTCCCCGAATCATCATCTTCTTCTTCATCTTCAACATTGAACACCAACCAGAAAATAAAAAACAAAATTAAACAGATCTGCATTACAAATCTGAGCATCGGGAGACGAACCAAAAATCCAACACCACCTACACCGACGACGATAGGAATGGACTTCTTCTTCTCTAATGAAGTTTCAAATAGAGGACGTAACCCCAAAACCCAACACCACCTGCAAAACAATCGTCCTCCTCTCCCTCATCACCAGCTACTTACGAGTGACCCGAAGAGAGCCAGGTCGAACCCACCAATCCGATGCCGTCCTGACCTGCTCCCTCTACTTCCTCTTCTCTTTCTCCTCTCTCCCCTACAAACCCACCACCCAATCCGACGCCGTCCCAACCCGCTCCCTCCTCGACCCGACTACTCCCGACGTGAGAATCTTCTTCTACGACCTCCTGACGGGCTTCAACGTTGATTGGCTCACCTCATCCTCCTCCCCTACCGCGCGTTCTCGAACCCACTTGCCTGGGCGAGGTTCGGGATGGAGAATTTCGTTATGTGAAATTGAGGTTCATTATGTGAGCCCACAGTGGACCCACAATGGACGAGGTTCAGGATGGATAAGTCCGTTATGTGAAATCGATGAAATGCCTAATAGAAATGTTGTAACTTGGACGGTTATTATTTTTGGGATTGCGCAAGAGATGCATGTTGCTGAATGTTTGGAGCTTGAAGATGGAGAGTGAATGTGAGGAATTGGGTTTTGGTTTGTTTCGTGAGGAATTGGTTTCTGAGTTTCAGTTTTCTTTTGTGAGGAATTGGAGAGTGAACGTGAGGAATTGGAGAGCTTGCAGATGAAGAGTGAATGTGAGGAATTGGGTTTCGGTTTGTTTCGTGAATTGGTTTCTGGGTTTTAGTTTGTTCATCTTGCTTGAAGATGAAGATGGTCAATTTTTTATTTTTTTATCTAAGGATATTTTAGTCATTTTAGTGATAAAAAAATTTGCTGACATCAGCCTCAGTTATTTTAGGGACCCGAGACCAATATTAATTCAAAAAGTAAGGACCTTACATCTAATTCAAATTATCCAGGGACCCTATCGCAAATTCGACCATAAGACAGGGACTTGAGGGTAATTTACCCTTGTACTAATATTGTGCTTGTTGTGCAGGACGATTCGGTTGATCCGAGTATGCGTTCCTTATTTGACGGTCATTACATGGCAGAATTTAAGGTATATACTATGATCTCCATTGCTGAAAACTGACTTGCATGTTAGAGACAAAATTGTATTAATATTGTGGTTCTTGTATAGGACGATTCGAGTGAGTGTCATGGTTTTATAAATGACAAAACTTGGACCATACATCTAGGGTGTGTTCTCCTTCTTCTGAATGTAAGCCACTAAATAAAAATATTGTGCACTGTTTATATATCCGTCCAAATAGACTTAAACTTTCCTGACAACTCTACATTTTTTAGGTGAAGGTCGAATGAAAGCGCGGACAATTGAATGAACTTAGGGCAAATTATTCCATAGTCTCTGATCTTAACCGAATTCTCCTATCGGGTCCCTTCTTTCTCATAAATAATTTACCCATCCTTATATTTTGAAAAAATATTGGTCTCGGGTCCCTAGTTGACTTCCGTTCTCATTTTTTCATTTTTTGTCATGTGAAATGACTATTTTACCCTTCACAAAAAGACAAAAATAAGATGAAATTTGTCATTTTGTGAAGGATAAAATAGTCATTTAACATGACAAAAATTAAAAAAAGAGGCTGATTTTGTTGGTGGGGACCCTAGACAAATACTTTTAAATAAAACAGGGATGGAATACTCATTTATGAGAAAGGAAGGACCTGATAGGAGAATTATGTTAAGACCAGGGACTATAGGGTAATTTGCCCATGAACTTAACATTGGGAAAGACAATATTTTCAAGGTATTTCCAATGAAAGAAGAAGAAAGCTCGGAGTGAAATAAGTGCATATGATAGTTGGTGTTGCCACTGTACTTTCTTATCTTTTGTGTGTAATAGTGGAGATCTTTCACTATCAGAATAAACTATCGGAATAATTAAGATTTGAACAAAAGATGTAAGATTTGATCAAAAGATGTAAGATATCATAATAAACTTAACGCGAACTGCATGTACTTCTTCATGTTCCCTGTACGAAGGACCTTCTTCAGTTCCGACGTAACTATCGTCAAACTCTGACAAACTGGGGTCTGTAGCCGCCTGAGGAAGTATCATATTTTGCCTGTGCAAAGAATAACAAACGATTAATAATAATATATTCTAAGTTGTTCAACACCTGAACTTACGTAATTGTATGTCTCTATGTGGATGACTTACTAATTATAGGAAGTAATAAAGAGGTTATTGTGAAAATTAAGAATATGTTAAAGGACCACTTTGACAAGAAAGATATGGATCTGGCAGACATCATACTAGGGATTAAAATCTCTAGGAAGGCTGACAAAATTATCTTGATGCAATCCTACTACGTGGAAAGCGTGCTCAAGAAATTTAATGCTTATGACAAACCTCTGGTTAAGACTTTGATAGATTTGAATATACACTTAGCCAAGAATCGAGGGGACCCAGTATCTCAACTGAGGTATGCTCAAATTATTGGGAGCTTGATGTATTTAACAAACTATACTCGTCCCAATATTATGTACTCAGTTAGCAAGCATAGTAGACTCATAAATAATCTAGGAAAGGATTACTAACTAGCTCTGGAAAGGATTTTACAGTATTTAGAGCATACCATAAACTATGGCATATACTATGCTAAATGTCCAGCTATATTAGAAGGATATAGTAATGCAAACTGGATACTGGACACGAAAGACTACAAATCTATGAGTGGATACACATTCACCATAGGAGGAGGAACTGTATCCTGGAAGTCCTCTAAATAAATGTGCATAGCTCGATTTACAATATAGTCAGAGTTTATAGCACTAGACAAAGCTAGGAAAGAAGCTGAATGGCTCAGAAACTTCCTAAAGGATATTCCGTGCTGGAGAAAATTAGTGTGTCTCGTATTAATATATTGTGATAGCATATCTATAATTGAGAGAGCACAAAGTATAATGTACAACTGTAGGTCTCAACATATCCGTCAAAGAGATAATACCATTAGACAATTGATTTCTAGTGGGGTGATCATCATTAGTTACGTAAAGTCCAAGGACAATATAGTCGATCCTTTTACGAAAGAAATTAATAGAGATCAAATGTACAATGCAGTAAGGGGTATAGGATTAAAGTCTATACACTAAAGGACGTCCATAGCGATAACTCAACTATGATGAGTAGAGATCCCACAAACTTAGTTCAATGAGATAACTAAGTTATAGAGGATTTAGCTAATCACCTAGAACCTATCTCATTCTTAGAAGCTATCCAAGTGTTAGCATGTAGAGGTGTGGCAAGGTTAAGTATTACGCTTTTAATGATTCCTATACCTTGTTGAAGGTGGAGTATGGCAGGATACTTCTGATAGGAGATTACTTATGTAAGTGTGAAGTGAGGTCGCTTCAAATAGGAAAACACTTATGAATTCAAGATACGGTCTATGGCCTAAACAGACATAATGTGAGAACCTAAATATACTAGGGTTATTATTATGTAAATGTTATTGTCTTTGTTTATGCCAAAAGCTGACGATTTAAGACATCACATTCACCGAGGAGCAAGTAAATTCGATAACATATTACTAGAGAAGGTTCAAAGCTGCAAGCTACCTATCTTGATGCAATAATAATACGTCAAAAATTTTGATTAGAGTATGCATGCATTGATCATTATTCATGTAATTGGTAGACTAAACTGTTAACTAAGTGGGAGATTGTTGATGTCTTTTGAGTTTTTAAGAAGTAAAAACCCAAAAGACACAAGTTGCTTAACAATTAGTATTAGAAAGAAATAAAGAAAGTTGACATAACTTTTGGAGTTTGTGTTTATTGATGATTTTTGGACAATTTCAACATGTCCATTGGTATACTATAAATAGGAGACTCTACTTACCATTTCCATCATCCGAACGACTTGCATCATCCTAGCATAGTTGTCTTCTCTCTCTCCCTTCTTTAAAAAGAGTTTGAAAGTTCTAGGTATATAAGGATTTGCCCAAAGTTTTGAGATACGTGTGTAATATTCTTGGAAATGCCCAAACAATCTTTGTATTTTGGGGACGATTGCCATAGTCCGTAGTGCACTGAAATATATAAGGCAATCTCGTCTTATGGATAAAGTGTCCAACACTTGCCTCGACTGTAATCTGATCCTAATCAAGTACACACTCTCCGACGACCAACACTTTCATCCGCAATAGTTCGAGACATGTCATGTTACAATAATCTAGGTGAGTTCGTGATCATGTACTCAAATTTTTTTCACAACAATTGGGGACAGGCCCCACTACAATATTTCTACATTAACTTCATGTCAGCTCTGTTTTTTTAATACAATTAACTACATTAAACTTGAATCTCATTTTGTACAAATTAAAAATGGGTAAAAGTTTTCTGAAATAATAAAAATAATCATTTTATAAAAATAAAAATATTTATAAATAATAATTGTACAAAATACAAAATTATTTATAAATAATTTGAATTACAAATACATGAGTTACAAATTACATAATTAAATACAAAATTAAAATACACATAAATAATTGTAACGATTATATAATCAATTATAACTATCAAATTTTTGCCAAGTATTTTCGATGAAATTTTTTCATAGAGCAATATGAACTTCTCTATTGTAAACTTGTAAATTAGTAGTCCTCATAAAATTTGCTAGTGATACGATATATCAAGCAAAGTATGCATAACTGAAGGAGGAATTCTAAGTGACAAAGAGATTAGTGTATTTTTTATAAACAAAGAAAAATGTCTTACTCTCAAAAAGATAGTGTGATTTTTGTACCACATTCAAAAATGTAAGATATTTTTTGATGTGGTACAAAAATTACACTATCATTTTGAGATCTCTTTTTGGGTCTTTCTACTTTGGAAAAAGTACACATAAGTACCATGTGGTTTGACATATTACAAAAAGAGGAGAAGGAGGAGGGATGAGGGGAGAAGGAAGAGGGAGGAGCTCAGAGGAGAAGAGGGGAAGGGAGGAGGAAGGCGGAGGAGGAAAAAGAGGAGGAAGGGGTAGAGAAAGAGAACGGAGGAGGAGGGAGGAGGAAGAGAAGGGGGAGGGGGAGGAGGAAAAAGTAGAGGAGGAGGACGGAGGAGGAGAAAGGCAAAGAAAAAGAAGAGGAGGGGACGGAGGAAGAGAGGGTAGAGGTAGAGGAGGGAGGAGGAGGAAAAAGAATAGGAAGGGACAGAGGAGGAGGAGCGAGTAGAGGAAGGGGCAGAGGAGGAGGGCAGAGAAGGAGGAAGAGAAAAAAGAAGAGGAGGTGCAGAGGAGGAGGAAGGAGGAGGAAAAAGAAGAAGAGGGGGCGGAGGAGGATGATAGAGGAGGAAGGGGGAGGGGTGAACCACGTCACCTTAGCCAAGTAGGACATAATAAGCAACATGATGCTTACGTAGTGCTCATGTGGCAATGCCATGTGGTCGGGCAGCCTTCAAAGCTGTCTGTGATTAAAAATGTCTCCGAAATAAAACTACAGGTACTAAATTTGGAAGAAAAAAATTACATGACCTTTTTTAGAATAGTTCAAACCACAGGATACTTATGTGTACTTTTTCCTTCTACTTTTGTGATTTAGATTCATTCAATTTTCTAAGAGCAACCAACAATTTCAAAAGATAAAAGGATAAAGGCAAAACCTTTATAATCAGACATAACAACCCACTGAACCATTTCATCTGTAGGTAATTAAACAAAAATCATTCATGATAGGGCTTATCATGGAGGAGAGGAAAGTTTTATTTTATTTGCGTGATTTGGGCCCACCGATCAGCCCACTTCTAGCATCGCACTGTGGATATTTTGGTTTTATTATATTCAGATTTCAAAAACCCTCTAAATTTTTTTTGAGAGGGTAAACATCGATTCTCATTATCATGAATAAGTGGAGTACAATTGGTTTCACATTAGGTCCCCATCTAGAAGTGGTAAAAGCGCTAAGGAGGGGAAGTTGTGAAACATACATCAAATATGGGAAAGTACATAACTTAGTGAAAAAATGGGAAACCTTGTTGACTGACTGTCTAACTAAAACAAATTGGACTTCGGCAAGGTTAGCTTAGAGGAGCTTGCCATCTTCAATCAGCAGTGAGATGTTGTTTCTGTCAAGGGATGGGCTCTTCATAGCATAAATGACAGGTAAATAATCTGACTCAATTTGAACTTTGTTGTAGCCCAATCTTATAGCCAGTTCAATCCCATGCATGACCCCATGAGCTTCGAGTAGAGTAAGGTGAGAATATGTCTAAGGGCTTTGTCAAAGGCTACCATGAAGGTACCCTATTCATCCCTTAGGACCGATCCAACCTTCCCTCGCTCTTCTCCGATAATGCCTGCATGGGTATTGACTTTCACCCATCCTTGAGGGGGGTAAGTCTATTGTTGATCAGAGGGGATAGGGTTATGTTAGTTCTTCGGGTTTTTCCGTACAAATTCTTGCTGGAGGTTGAGGGCCTGAGTCATCATCGATTATACATTTAGTTGTTCCTTTAGGTTGAAAATCAAATTATTCCTGATCTTCCATAAGCCCCAAAGAGTTGCGACCCATTCTCCCTATTTGTCACTGGGTAAATTATCTAGGAAAGGTGGAATAGAAGTGGCAAAAGAAAGAACACTAGAGGGGATGTTAGTGAAGCCCCAATCAGACCAGATAGAGAATAGCTTAAAGTAGGATAGGAAAAGATGCTCGATAGACTCCTTATACTCATTGCAGACTAGACAATGGGTGCCCATTTAAAGCCCCCTAATAGCGAGATTCAGTTGTGTTGGAAAATTATTGTACAAAGTGCACCAAAGGAACAACTTGAGTCAGGATGGGCAGTGGAGGTTCTAGCATTTAGACCAGAGTAAGGGGTTCACTGTCATTGTCTGGTTGTGTCTTGAGTTCCACCACTCGACAAAATCCATATGGTACCTACTCTGAACTGAGTATTCACCATTCAAGGTGAAACGCCACTGAATGGTGTCCATTGGCCGTATATAGCTTAGGTGAATTTTTTGAATTCTCTGGACATCTTCAGGACTAAAAGTATTCTCCAACAGTTGGATGTTCCAATCAAACGTGTTCTTATTGAGCAATTCATAAACTAATTGGAGATTATCTAAGCTAGGATAGTGGTAGGTAAGATGACCTGTGATAGAATCAGAGAGCCATCTATCTGTCCAAATGTTAACCTCGCTGTCATTCCTAATTTTGTACTCTATTCCTTTTTGGATGAGGGTGACACCTTCTAGAATGCTTTGCTAAGAATGGCTAGGTGAATAGCCTATTATAGCTTTGAATAAGAAGCTGCGAGGGTGGTATTAAGCTTTAACAATCCTGATAGACAAGGAGCCTCCGTGCCTGTTTTGTGAGCATCGCTCAATTGAAGTTTGCGAAGTGTCTAAAACCCATTCTCTCTTTAGCTTTAGACTTGCACATATGTTCCCAACTCTGCTAATAGATCTTATGGTCAGAACCCATTTTGCCCAAGAAAAAGTTGCAAAGTAGCTGCTCAATTCGATGGCAGGAGTCGGCTGGTAAGGAGAAGCAACTCATTATATAAGTGGGAATTGCTTGGAGAACTGACTTTATCATTGTCTCATAGCTCACTAGCCGACCTCGACTAACCCCTTAGCTTCTTTTCTTTCGGCAATTGGAAAGTTTGTTAATCGGAAATAAAGTTTCGTTAGCGTAAAGCTGGAGGTCCTATCTAGTAAGTATTCAGAGTTTGCCTCGATTTCTTTGGTAAGGATCTCTCAGATTGCACCAAAATTGTGCTTTACCCCTAGATGTCATCTAGCCACGTGCTGACCTTGATAGGCCACTCTAGATAGATGTTTATCTTTCTATCCCCTTAGTTTTTCCCTAATGTGATCTTCGGTCTCAGCGAACACGACTTTTTTAGATCTTCTAATGAGGGAAGGTAACCCAAGATATTTCTTATTAGTTTCAACCTCTCTCATATGAAGTAAGGTGCGTAAGTTATTGCCTAGTTTAGTAGAGACATTCTTGCTGAAGTAAACTGAACTTTTTTGTAGATTCATCATTTGGCCTGAAGCCTTTTCATAGGTTGAAAGTATCCGCAAAATAGATCTTAGTTCCTCCTCATTGGCTCTTATAAATAGAATAAAGTTGTCTGCAAAGAATAGATAGATTATCATTGGGGTTGATCTGGCAATCTGTATACAGTGAATTAACCTAATAGAGGCCGCATGCTTGAGGCAAGATTCCAATCCTTCAGCACAGAATAAGAACAGATAAGGGGAAAGGGGATCACCTTAACTCAGGCCTCAACTTAGAGTAAAGTATTCTCCGATTGATCTGTTGACCTGTATAGCATATCTGACGATGGTAACACATCTCATCACAAGGTTCACGAAATTAGCTGGAAAACCCAAGGTAGTCATCATGCTCTACAAGAAAGGCTATTCTATGCGATCATAAGCCTTTGCCATATCCAATTTAATAGCACAATAGTGTCTCCTCCCTGTTTTCTTCTTTTTTAGATAGTGAAAAGTTTTGAAAGCTACCAGGGAGTTATCCAAAATTAGCTGACCTGGAATAAAATCACTTTGATTTTCATGAATTATCTCTGGTACAAAGGCCTTGAGGCAGCTGGTAATGGACTTGGTAATGAGCTTCATAACAACATTACATAAACTGATTGGCCGAAAATTTGAGCAGGAGACAGGAGACTTTACCTTAGGTATAAGGATAATAAGAGTCTTATTTATGGTGCTAGGGTCACCTTCGTTGTTGAGGATTTCCATTGTAGCTTGTTAGACTTTATCCTTCACTGTAGACCAAAATTGTTGATAGAAGAGGGGGCATTCCATCTGGGCTTAGGGGTTTGGTTGGATGCATATGATAGAGGGCTGTATGGACTTCTACTTTAGTGTATGAGGTACTTAATGCTATTCGCATCTCTTCTTACACTATTGGGGAGACCTTGCTAATGATGTCATTAACCTGCACACAACCCGATGAGGAAAATAGAGACAAGTAATAGCTCCTAAAAATCTCTTGAATTCCCCCCAAGTCCTGAACCACTCCTCCCTCATTGTTCCTAATCTCCTCTACCCGGTTTCTATTTTGCCTATGGCTCGCTCTTTGGTGAAAGAAACAAGTATTTCTATCCCCTTCCTTCAACCATTCTACCCTGGATTGTTGTGCCCATAAAGTTTCTTCTCTACATAATAGTTCTTCTCTTTGTATCACAAGATCTGCGGGTGTTCTTTTTCTAGTAAGGGTAAGGGTTAGTTGTTAGAGGCTGAGTATTTCGACCTCCAATTTCCGTGACTCCCTCTTAACATTTTTAAAGCATTCGTAATCCCACCTTGCTAGCTTAGATACGCAAGCATCTAGATTGGTAGTAATGTCTGATTCGGGATTAGCTAACTACCAGCTTTCGATGATTTGGTTTTTGAGATCAGAGCTCCTCAGCCACATGGCTTCAAAGCGAAAGCCTTGATGGGTGATTTGGGGTGGCCGTGACTAAATGAGGCATAAAATAGAACTATGATCTGACTCAGTATGTTACTTTGCTTTGACTAGGGATGATAGGAAAAGGGACAACCATTCCTCGAATGCTAGGAATCGGTCTAGCTTGCTGTTAATCGATGCTGCCCCTTTTTTATTGTTGCTCCAAGTATACTATAATCCAATTTTATTAACTTCATGCAAAAGGCAGTCATTTAAAACCTCATGGAAAGCTTCTAATCAGGATGTATGGACTAAGTTCCTTCCTCTATTCTCTGAGTCACTTAGGATTTCATTGAAGTCACCTCCACATAGCCAAGGTAAGTTTGAGTGATCCTTAAGTTCACAAAGTAAAGACCAAGATCTCAATCTATCTCCTGTTTCAGGCTACTCATAGAAACCTGTGAATCTCCATTTTCCTGGTTCCCCAATCTCAACATCAATATGGTAGAGAGAAAAGGAGAGCAACGTAATGTGCCAATTACGTTGCCACATAAGTGATAGTCCCCTGCTTCAAGAATGACCCTCTCCGATATAAGAAACTAATAAACCAAATTCATATCCAAGTCGTCATTTAACTCTCTCAGCTTTGCCTTCCTTGAGTTTTGTTTTAGAAAGAAAAATGACCTGGGGTTTGTAAGCTTTGACAAGCTTGCTAAGCTCATGAACTATCTTGGGATTCCCCAACCCTCGATAGTTCCAAACTAATAGATTCATTGGACTAACGGGGTTGAAATGCAGCCTTTGCCAAACTTGTTGATAGTATCGAGTCCTCAAAAGCGAGCATCTGCTTCTTGCTAACTTGGACACTTATAAGATCAACTTTAGATTCAGTTCTTTTTTCCAAGACCTCCTCAAAGGAGTCTGTCATAGTGAGATCTTCCATAGAAGTAGGTTTTCTGGCTAACTTTTTCCATTTTCTCTTGGCAGCCCCTTCCGTGATAAGTGGTGTAGGATTAGTTTGGCTCGATGGATGGTTGGGGGTTGAGTTCATGACATTGTGGCTTGGGTTTGTTATGTTGTAAGGGTCATATATAGGTAAAGGATTGCATATGGTAGTAGTTGAGGAGGTTGACCTTGGAGGGGGAGGAATGTAGGGTGGTGGTTGATCGGATAGGATGGAGAGGAATATAAGGCTAGAATTTGTGGTGTCATTATTAGGTGGGTAGGCGGGGGCAGTTTGGTTTATGGGACTGTCTTGGCGACAATGTGGTGGTATATATTTTGGGTGCCTATTTTCGTGGGGGTTAGGGATGGGAGAAGGTTGTATGGAGTTGGTTGATGTTGGAGGTTTAGGCTGTGGAGTACAAATTGGGTGTTGGTTAGGGGTAGGTTACTGGCCATAATCAGAGGGCATCAAAATTAGAGATTCAGCATCGACCATTAGCTTTCTTCTTGTCATAACTCTGGATTGGGAGATAGGGTCTACCACCATTTTCCAGGTTTAAACAGAAAGGCCCGGAGCCAGGCTCCGTACTTATTAACTAACTCTGGTGGGAGATCCTTGGAAAGGGATAGTTCACATTTGTTTTTGACATGGCCTAGCTGGCCGCATCCGAAGTAGAAAGAAGGTAAGCATTCATATTTGAAGTAGATTGGTATCAGCTTGCCCCCTAGAAACTTTAGGGTCTTGGATCGATGTAGGGGACAGCGCACATCAATTAGTATCTGAACACACATGTATTTGCCTTTTGTTTCTAAAGAGTCATCCCATTCCTAAAACTCATAGAATAAGGAGCCCACTACTTTTGCCATCTCGAAAGAGTAAGCTCCTAGGGGAAGATCATAAACTCAAACCCACATCAGAATGTGAAACAGGGGAACAGATGCTAGTTGATCACCACTGGAAACTTCTTTGAGGATGACAGGTTGCTTATCGAAGTGCCAGGGTTGATCCCATAATACTTTTAGCATCTCTTTACGGTCTGTGAACTGAAAAAGGAACTGGTTGGAGGAAATTTAAGTGATCTAAAGATCTCGCCAAGGGTGCTAGAGATTCTTCATCATCTTCATAAAGGCGTCTGAGTTAATGAAATGATCAATCCATATTGATCCTACCATGGTTCCTTGTGTTGGCTCTCGAATCTCAAGCATATCAAAGGATAATTCTAGGGTATCCTGTATAGGCCTTGCATCTGGAGAGGAAGTGGAGGCCTCTCGGGAATTGGCTGAGTTTTGCAGAGTCAATCCTGTTGGCTGGCAAATTAAGGATGCCGGATGATTAGATTCTTTCCTTCTCATGTCCAATTCGATATCAATTAATCCATCATGGGGAACATTCATTAGTCATTTTCCTCATGCATCCGATTCCAGAATCCTCCTATCATCTTTTCTCTATCGATACCTTTCTCCCCCCTGATCTTCCGATGTTTCACTCATCGCCTCTTTATAACTCTTACAAGACACGGGTTAAGGGAATAATCTAGGAAAATAAACTCTACCTGCCCAACTATCTAGACAATTCAAGAGATTACGCTATTACTAATCGCTATAGACCTAAAACAAGAACAAGTGTAGTGAGATGAGTGGATTTTGTGGTAGTTGTGGTAGGAAATCCTCGAAAAGGACGAAACTCTCACTAGGGAGAGAGAGAAACCCTAACTCTAGCACAGCTAAGAAGGGACGATGTGACTCCAAACACCCTCTAAATTGAGTTTAACAATGGGCTTATTTGGCAAAAAAATTTTGGAGCAGATAGCAGATAGCAGATAGTAGATATTGGATTTCGAGCAGATAGCAGATAGTAGATTGTAAAATATGTTTGGTAAATATAAGTAGCAGATAGCAGATGGTGAAATGCATTTGGTAAACACCATTATTTTCAAAATCGTTCCGGACGTCGACTCTAAAATTCTTTTAAAATTCGAGTCACGATTTGGAACAAAAAAACTTATTTTAAATATTTTACATGTATATATATATATAAATAATATATATGTAACTTAAAATTATTAATTCCAATAAGTTCATTAATTAAAAAATCATATACTTATTCTATAATAAATACTAAACCTTTTTTACAATAAATACAATAAATACACAAGTTGGTTAACAATTAGGATTAGAAAGAAATAAAGAAATTTGACATGGCTTTTGGAGTTTGTGTTTATTGATGACTTTTGGACAATTTCAACATATCTATTAGCATACTATAAACAAGAGACTCTACTTGCCATTTCATTCATTGCAATAACTCATTGCATAAGCATCTATTAGCAATAGTTGTTTTTCTCTTATATGGTTCCGAGTATATGGGTTCGCTCAAACAGTCATTGTATCTTGGGGATGATTGTCGTAGCTTGTACCACACTGAAATATATGGGGCAATCTCGTCTTACGAAGAAAGTGTCCAACACTTGCCTCAAGTATAACCTGATCCTAATCAAGTACATGAAACTCGACAACTAACAATTATGAACCGAAAGTTGTACAATTCAATTTAATTAATAAATCTGATAATGTAGCGATAATAAACAAGATTACAATCTTACTTGGGAGATTTGGTATTTCTCTTCTGCTTTTCTTTAGATTCTTGTATGCACTATCAAATAGTAATAATAATTAGTAAACATAATAAATTGAAAATGTACAAATTGCTGCCATAATAAGAAAACTAGGAAAAAGAGTCCAATATAAGCAATAATTTTTTTGATAAAATATGAACTAATAATAGATGAGTGGAATGAAAATTAAAATTGAGCATATAAATGTATTGTACACCACCATTATCGAATTAATCAACTCGTGAGGGACATGATAATAAAAGTACAAATACAAGTGCATGCCATTTTCCTAAACTTTTACACTACATATTTAACAATTAAAATTATTATTTTGATAAAATTACACTAAATCTATCATAAACCAAATAATTTTAAACAAAAATTTGTAATTAAGAATAACAAATAGACGTAGCTTACTTGAGAGAGAACCAAATACGATAATGATGAACAAATGGAATAGATATGTTTACAGTCTTTTCGTATTTATACAATGAAGGGAACAATAATTTTAAATAGTAGTTTAAATTATATGTTTTAGGATTTGTTTGTTAATCAAAATCTTCAACAAATAAAAACTTCTTAACGACATCAGAGAATCTCTTATATTTAGGGATTAGATCTCAGCTAAATATCAAGAAAAATAATATATATATTGGTTATACAAAATATCTTATTTTAAAAAGAATTTATTAGTTTATCATAAAATCTATTTAGCAAAAACTTATTTAGATTTCAACAAAGCAATCTGAAATTAAATTCAATCTCTTAATTTTTTAGTTAAATATATAATATTTAAATTTTCTAATAATTCATAAGAAAAATTTATTTTCGGAATCAAGAGTTTGTATTGTAAATAGAATGTTTATTAGTTAAAAAAAGTTAATTAACTTTTTAGAAAAAACAAACAAACAAACCAAAACTAAATCTAATCTTCTAGTAAATTGCAATCTACTGGTTTTACCAAACGAGAAGATCACTAATCTTCTCCTAATCTTCTATCTACTATTTCAAACTTTTTTACCAAACAGGGCCAATATTTGCAAACGGTTATTGAAATAACGGTTCAATTTTTATACTTAAATGCTGCTGTCTTTTTTTAATACGAATTCATGATTTTTATTAAGTTAAAGTTAGTTAATACTAGTTTATTAAAGTTAATGCTAGGTTTTTTGGCGAAAGGAAGTTAATATTAGTTAGTGACTCAAAAACATATTTGAGTTTGTACGGAAGCACTACCTAAATTCAAATTTACATAACTGTGATTATGAATAACAATGTACATGAGTATGATATGTAATAACGACATCTTTAGTTCTTTACCATTTTTTAGGGTGGAACTTAGTTCTTTATTCTATCCTCTTTTAAAAAATTCATTCTCGTAGGAATCGAGTCCTCAAAATGTATCACAATAAAGATGATCTGGATGTATATTATTAAAAATTATTTAATTTTCAAAAATAATTTTTATTTTATTATTCACAAATAGCAAGGAGGCATTCGGAAATGTGAATGCTATTAATTCATATTAAAAAATAAAACAAGCAAATAATATTTTTGGCAAATTGGGTAGAGTGAGATTGAAAAGTTAATATTATGTGTAGCCATTAATATACATGTATGTAATTTGAAAAGAATGGGTAAGAGGGAAGAAGGATATATATCCATTCTTTTATCCTTAAAAAAAAATCAAGTATAAATCTAGTCTTCGGGTCATAATCCCTTCGGGTCTAGATCCATGTCTCCTCGTGATAAAGGGTTATCATCTTTATGGGTGTCATTTGGACAAATGCTCATTAAATAATGTGTAAGCATTTGTTCTAATGGTAGAAGAGAGGTAAGAAAATTTGAATTGAAATGACCAACCTTTAAATTTTGATTGCGACAAGAATCTACATATAAGAAAGTGCCGGTTAAGTATATCTTTCAACTTGTTTCTCTCCACCCCTCAGTTTTATTTTTACGTCTTATCCAAGTGTTCATATTATGGAGCCGGCCCAGACAAGGTGGGCCAGGTGGCGGATGGGGCCGGACAGACATGCACTGCCACATTCCTTCCCTTTGAGAAAAGCAATGGCTCATGGAAAAAAGAAAAGAAAAAAAAAAGCAGACGGGAAAGAACACTCCACCATCCATTTCTAAAAAAAATTAAGCAAATTTATTTTGCCAAAATTTTTATATTTAAAATTGAACACTATCGAATATGATAAGATTTTGTCAATAGTACTATTACATTCATATGAGTTGAGTTAAAATTTTCTTAAGTGAATTAAATCATTTATCACATACGAAAAGTTAAAAACCCAAATAGAATCGAGGGGGACAAAGTGGAAGGATGTTAATCCCATGGCCCTAAAGTGTAGGAAAAAAAGGATGATTAAAACATGTCCCATTTGACTTTGTTATTGCTCATCATATATCATTGATTGTACCATATTTATGGAAGCATGTAATACAAATGTCACCAACTTTATTGCATTTGGTTTCATGATTGGTTTTTCCAACATGTGCTTTGCCTATGTAGCCTTAGGCAAGTACAAATTAACAGCTAAGAGATTTATTCAATTTGGAGTTTGAAATTTTGGAAAAACAGAGTGATAAAGAAAGTTAGGTCTAGCAAAATGCTAACTAATCGCTAAAGCAAACGACTTAATTGAAAGTTTTAAAACGGTGGTTCACCTTAGTCACCCACTACCAAATAACATGCATATGAACTAAAGTGTTAATAGTCTTACGTATATTACCAATTCATTTTATATTTCTCGTTATTTCAAGATTTCAAGTTAATATAAAGATTAAATTGAATAATTCACGTCAAATTAACCTGCTTCGAACATGAGTGAACGATAGAAAAAAAAATTGAAAAGTCGATGGGGTGGTGATAATCACAGACAGGTGTGATCTAGAAGGAGAGTTGTTTTTATTTTTTTTTACTTTTTTGGGTGGACTTTTGAAGACATTAATTTCTAAGCTACCGACTCTTATTGACTAGGCTCAAAGTCCTTTGCCCAGT
>SOPF01010730.1:0-12087 GCA_012979155.1 Hypericum perforatum | reverse complement strand
AGATGGGAACGCGTGAAACCACAGGGTACTAAAGTGGACTTTTCCCTTAAATATATGTATGTACTTTTTAGGCAAAACAACATACTTGTTCAAACCTATAATATATCTCATTGATACTTTTTGGTGCGCTTGCAATTTTTTTGTAGCAAAAAAATCCACTCTTGAAGCTCTTTTTTTTAATCAAAACTTTTGAGGTATGTAACTGTTCTCTTGGTCGTTGATTATTATTTTTTTAACTGTCAAACTCATGAAAATCGTCTAACACGACACCATCTAATGACAAAATTTAAATTAAATTTGAAACTCGTCGATTTAAAACTATATGAATAAAGTATATTGACATTCATTCATAGTTAGTAAAAAACGAATTATAATGTTCTAAAAACTCAGTCGATTTTTGGCCGAATAAAAGAAGAATTAGCGGTCAGCTGATCAGGTACGTGGCAAATCCCTCAAAGTGTCCAAAATTTCCAACGCTTGCGTCCTAAGCTAAAGAACATTACGCATGGAAATAATACCAAGTGCCGGTCGTGGGCAACTGAAGACCGCCTCTTCCCTTTTCCTTTGTAACAAGTTTGTATACGCAAATCTCGACTAATACAAATTCGAGTCAGTTAAAATTGTCGGAACTTTCCAATATGTTTCTTCTGAAGGTAACCAACCTCTTTCTCTCTCCAAACTATGTGATTAATTATGGTGTTAAACGATGATCATCAAATCTAAACTGTGTGATTTTTGTATATGGTAAGACGTGGAGGGCTTCCGCCTTTGGAGTCTATGGATTCCTCAACTTCACCAAATCCGGTTTCCAGTAAGCCCCAACCAACCAACCAACCAACCTCTCTTGAACTTGTACTTGGAAATTTTTTGAAGATGTTTTGGTTAATTTAAGAGAGACAAAACCCTAGAAGCTTGGCCCAATTGGTGATTGGGGGTGGTATTAGATGTAAGCCACTGTACTTTGATGGGAGTTTGCGACGAGATTTCGAATTGTTCCGGAAGTTTCTCTTGGATCATTAGAATGCAGCAAATATGCAGAATCGTGTGACCGAGGAGCGTGGTTTTGTTGCGCTTCTTGACATAAGTTGGTACCAGTTTGGCATTCGAGCATTCCTGATTTGGATGATATTGATTAGATATTTGGTTGCTTGCGTTCGAATTTAGGCCTGTATTGTTAGGTGTCTGGCGAGCCGATTCAGTTGGCCATCCTTGTTTTTTCGTTCTTTCAACAGGGTTTAGTACAAATGATGATACTTCATTGGATAACCATGTGCCCCACACTATAGAGAGCTCTTGAATTGGCCATCATTGTTTTTTGATCTTTCAACAGGATTTAAGGGTTAATATTTTTTTTTACAGTAGTTCCTTATCTATAGCTTGAGGCGATGATATGATTCATGTGATGGCAAATGAAAATTTGCACTGTTTTCCTCTAAGTTGGATTGTTTCTGGACATGATTCTTTTAAATCAAGCAAGTTTTCTAGAATTCAGATTCAGCGGAGTTGTCTTCTCGTATTTAAATGTCTTACACTGCTATTGATCATTGTTGTACAGGGAGCACTCTAAAAGGTTTAAACCAGAAGAGGTTCAGTCAAGAATTGAAGGGAAGAACTGTGTCGTAACTGGGGGTAATTCTGGAATCGGCTATGCTGCTGCAGAGGGCCTTGCTGCACGGTCTTACCTATTCCCACTCTGCATTTGATTCAGTTTCTCCTGTGCTAAGGATACCGTCATGTGCTGATACATTAGGAGTATATCTCTCTCTGTGTTGTTTCAGTGGTGCAACTGTATATATTGTGTGTCGTAATAAAGAGAGGGGAGAGGAAGCTCTTTCTAAAATTCGGACGACTACAGGCAACCAAAATGTCCATCTAGAGGTACTTGCACCTTTTACTTTTTTGTGCTAGCCGATCCATAAGTTGGTGTCTGTATCTTTCTGGATTCATCGGATAAATATGTGATATAGTAAGTCGGGCATGCAACCTTCATAGTGATGATTAGCATGAAGTAATGACGGGGAATATTCATAACAGATTCAGAATCTTGAATAATCGTTTTGGTTTCAGATTTGTGGCTTTCCAGTACTGACTGTACTGCAAAATACTGTTGAATCTTGTTGTTCCGCGACGTAGAAAGTTTAAGATCCTGTCCTTAATTGTTGAGTAATCCTAGTTTACAGGACCAGTTACTTGTCCAGAATCCTAGAAGTGAACTACTATTTTCTTGCCCTCAGTCTACATGAGAACATTGATCTAGGTCTTTAAGGTTAAACTAGCATTCACACTTGTTTGTCTGTTAGTAATTGCTATATTGCAATCGGCTTGCAGGTTTGTGATCTCTCATTGGTCAGTGACGTCAAATCTTTATCATCCAGACTTTCTTCAAAGGAAATGCCAATTCACGTTTTGGTAAAGTCCAATTAATCTTTATTGTTGTTCTCTCTTTGAGGAAGGAAATAATATTGATATCTTATCCCATGAAAGATGTTGTCACAAAACTGGCAATACGAAAAGAACCGTGCTAAAGAATAACTTCCTGCCAAAAGAATAAGATTGCTGATAGAATTTAATTCTACTTCCTCTAGGTTAACAATGCTGGCCTGCTGGAAAACAAAAGAGTTACAACGTCAGAAGGGTACTATTGCTTTCTTGTTAATCTGCAAATAGTTATGGCTTTCGGAGACTGCTGTACTACGATGTAACTTGAACAACTGTTTTTCCCTCAGGTTTGAGTTGAATTTCGCTGTCAGTGTGCTGGGAACTTATTCCTTGACAGAACTGCTAATGCCATCGTTGGAAAAAGCAGCACCGGATGCTCGGGTCATCACCGTCTCCTCTGGTGGAATGTATACAGCCCCCTTGACTGAAGATCTGCAGGTAACTCTAAACCTTCCTTGGACATTGTTTTATTGTAATTTTTAACACTACTGGATATTTTGCAGTTTACGGAAGGAAAATTTGATGGGGTAGAGCAGTATGCACGAAACAAGCGTGTTCAGGTTGGAAATGCTTGTCCTTGTTTTAAGGGAGTTCCATGGTTCCACATTTTCTGTGGCACTCATTTTCCTGTTTCAGGTGGCATTAACGGAGAAGTGGGCTGAAATTTACAAGGACAAAGGTATCTCGTTCTACGCAATGCACCCTGGCTGGGCTAGCACTCCTGGTGTCTCTAAGAGCCTGCCTGAATTCAATGAGAGGTAGGGAACAGAGTCCATTATAATTTCCAGTCGGTGTTATTTTCGCATCCTCAAAATCACTGTTCATTCACGCTTGGCTTGCTACTGATTGCATCGCAGGTTAGCGGGAAAGCTAAGAACGAGCGAGGAGGGAGCAGACACTATCCTATGGTTAGCGTTGCAGCCAAACATAAAGTTATCTTCCGGGGCTTTCTACTTTGATAGAGCTGAAGCACCTAAGCATCTGTTGTTTGGATTGACCAAAGGCTCTCACTCACTTATAGGTCCCATAATGGAGAAATTGCGATCAATGGCTGAGCTTTCTTCTTAAAGTGACATCGCCATGGTTTATTTTAGAAATAATTGGCGATGTTTCGCTTTCAATTTCACTTTTCTAGTTGTATGATAGGATGTCACCATCTTTTTATTTCCTTATGATGTTAAACGATCAATTATTGAGCTATTGTGGACCTCACTTGGATGTGAAAGAAATTATGTCCATTAATTTGAACTTATGGGATTTAGATTTGGTCTTTGTAGCAGCATGTATAGCACGCTGCTGATACAATGGTTTCGTTTCTTAGGCTACTCTGGGAAGTTCGTCCCAAGTGGTTATATTTGTAATACTCCTGAAATCCTAAAAGGTATTGCTATTATGTGCTCAATATTTATAAATAATAGAAGACCTTGAACCATCTTTTATGTTCAGACAACACAAGGAACCGTAGCTGGTTTCACCTGCAACTTTATCTGCATTACTGTCAAAAAGGGGATGAAGATGCTCTTATACATATCTTTGAAGTGCTATATTACATTGTTCATTTCTCGTAAAACTCACAGCACGGGTTTCGGAAAATAGAAACTAAGCTCAAAGCTTAAGAGAGACTAAAGTTTGATGAATGCTGCAATTTATAACTAATAATACATTGCAGCTTCAAATGGGTACCAAAAGCTTTAACCTGCTAGTTGTTTTTCTTAAGCACCTTTTGCACCTTTGCAGTTAGCTATACAACCATCTACATCGTATTCATAAACAATGCCAGAGCATCCCAAAAGTTTAGGCTTCCTCTGCCAGTACTGCTGAAACCTCTGTCGTGCATACTCCGTGTAATCGAAATCGATTTTGTTGACATAACCCTGCCAAAAACCCGGCAACAATTTTGATCACTGATCTGTCGGTCGCTCTATTATGATTAATCTTGTTGATGACAGCAACTAGACAAACACGACGAAACTCTTACCGATATTATTCCCCAAAGACCCCAGAATAGATGGTTGGCTAGTGTGTACTTTTCAATATCATCAATCAGCTGCTCAACCTCGTCTTCAGACGGTTCATTGCCTGGAAAAAAGATCATATGCAAATTACTAGAATGACTTGGAAGGCTACTTATATAGTTGAAGCTGAGTTTATGGATATCGACAGGACTAACCTGCAGTACTTAGATATGCATAGACAAATCTGCGGCGCTCATTAACCTCTGTGCCCACAAATGATTAAGACAATGATGATCAGATTTTGATTTCTATGGGAGCTGGAATCAAATTCAACTTCGAGGAAATCATTACTTACCTGGATATTTATTGTAGTCTAGAACATGTGGCTGTTCAGAGTGATAATCTGCAGCCATTTCACAAAAGTGATTTGCCAGATCGTACGCGATAGGGTTATAACTCGCATACTCGTAATCCTGCACAGAAATTGATTATGGAAAATCAGAATTCTGAGAGAAACAGAAAAGAGTGGATTCACGTATCAGTTATACCAAGTTCACCACTTCGAGTACGAAACTTACAATAATAGTAATGGATTTCGTGTCTTCATCCATCATAATGTTGCCGTACTGCAGGTCATTGTGACAAAATCCAATTTCCTGACCATCACGGGACAGCTCGCTTTCCAAGGTATTGATTTCAAATTCTAGGATATCGAGTCGGAATTCCGTGGCATCCTTCTGTAAGCACACACGCTTTGCCTCTTTCACCCAGTTTCTTCAAAGTGCAAACACAAATGAGAACGTCAAGAAAAAAAAACAAAAGTAACATGATCAAGAAACGACAAGCATCTCTGGAACATACCTCATTCTGTTCCATAGCAAAACACTTTTGGACCATGGTAGATCAAGAGAGTGGAACTCCCTCATCTTTGTAGCTATCAGAGACGAAATTTCCGGGTCACGGAGGTCTGAAGCTGATAGTGTCTGATCATTAAACAGAAACAAATTTAGACATTAAAACAGAATTGCTGGTTACTTCAAATAAATGATGGCTCCAATTCAGAGCGATTAAGCTAATACTCGAATGAACCACCTACCCGGGCATGAATGAACTCCTCGACCCTTCCATCCGGGAACCGACCAAGAAGCCGAGGCCCTTGTCCATGCTGAGACATACACTCAAAGGTCCTAATCTCATCATCCCTGTTAAAGAACACATCAACACCATCCCCATAAATCCTGACCAACACCTTCCTCACAACCTCACCACTCTTGGCAGGCCATATTATTTGGTAAACCTCGTTGGTCATAGCCCCTTTCATCGGCAAGATCTTCAACTCCGCCACATCATCGTACACCACGTCCCCCCACTCGGATGCCACCAACCGGAGCACCTCTTTCAGCCCCTCAGGAAAACTCCCCTCGGAGAATCCATTGGCACCCTTTACTCCCATTCTCTCGTTTACAACTAAAGTCAACGACTTTAATGATGCAAGTCTTCCTGAAGCAAAGTCCAAACCCAAACCTTGATTAAGAACACAATAATTTGGTGTATTTTCTCTTCGAATCGAACCCAAAACTTTTTAAGTCGAGCTAACCAACACGAGAGTTCAAAAGATCCGACAAAACTAATCGAAATGAGATGTCCAAGAGCTAACAATTAATGGGTACTCAGAGCTGTCCAAGATGCAAGATTTATACGAAGCAAAAGGTGGAATCTTTTTTTGGTACACGTATGGAAATGAGGAGATTTTTTCCAAATGACCGAATCTCTTCCACAAAAGTCGGACTTTACTGGGAATATAAATAATTAAAAAATATATTAAAAAGGAGTTACCTTGTTGGCTAAACAAGCGCCCCGCGAGGGAGGAAGTCCACCCCCACTTGGGGTGGCGTGTGGGGTACGGAAGGCGGATCGCTGACGCTAACCGGGAGAAGCGAATCGCCATATGACACGTGTACGGTTAGGATCCGTAGTCGGGAGTTCCGTTCGGTCTGAACGAGAGAAACGGATACCGGTTGGTTGACTTGGCTCTCTTGGGTTTTAGACACAAGTCAAAGTTGGGCAGCTATTGGGTGTCGGTTTATATTATTTTAACAAGAATTGAGATAAGACATACATAAGCTTTGTGGAAATGTTTCCCCGGAGAATACGTGTGGGGTCATGCATTTGGCATTTCTTTATTTTATTTGTAAATATAAGATTGATTAATTAAAATTCAACTTCAAATACAATATTATGTTGCTAATGGTTTAAATCGAGTGGAAAGATAATGTTATTTTGTTAATAATTTAAATCGATTTTTTTTGCTTAAATTAGAAAGAGAGTCTCATTGATCTTTACCAGTTAATTTGGGATGGTATGCGAATTTTACTGTGGAATACAAATATATTTTGTTATAGTTAATGATAGTTTCATTTTCTTTTTTATGTTGTTGAAGTTAATTGGTCCGTAATTTTTATTTGGTATAATAGAATTACCACAAAACTATTTGAGAATGTATATGATAAATAGTGTTAATAGAGATGGGATGTGTATATAAGGAATTTAACGATGAATAGGGAATGATGATAGCACTTATTTATTAACTGTTGTTTATTATCAAGTTACAATTATTTTTTTTGTCAAGTGTAATTTTTTTTACAATTTTGGATCTGGATGGTCATTGGATTTGATCCTCTCACCTCATATTTAAGGACTGACACCATTTTTATCAGACCATACATGTGGTAGACTGCTAGTTCAGTTACAATTAGTTTATGCTAATGTATTTGTGTCAGTTATTTTTTAAAATTTATACTAGGAAATAGTACATATAAGTATCCTGTGGTTTGGCCTGTTCTAAAAAAAGACTGTGTGATTTTCTTTCTCTCCAAATTTAGAACATGTGGTTTCATTTCGGGGACAACTTTAGTCTTGGTCAACTTTGAAAGGTACCCGACCACTGGGCATTGCCACGTAATTGCCATGTTAACTATTCTATCATAATTGACTTTGGTGACAAGTGATGACAAATTATCACTTTAGTACATTTTTGAAAGAGGTGAAGAGGAAGGAGGAGGAGGAGGAAAGAGAAGAGGAGGGGGTGGAAGAGAGAGGAGGAAGGAGAAGGAACAGGAAGGAGGAGGAGGAGGGGGCGGAGGAGGAGGAGAAAGGAAGAGGAGGGGGAGGAGAAGGAAGGAGGAGGGGGTGGATGAGGAAGAGAAAAGAAGAGGATGGGGCAAAGGAGAAAGGAGGAGGAGGAGTAGGAAGGAGGAGGAGGGGCGAAGGAGGCGGAAGGAGGAGGAGGAAGAAGATGAGGGGGTGAAGGAGGAGGAGAAAGAAAGAAAGGGAGGAGGAGGGGATGGAGTAGGAGGAAGAGGAAGGAGGAAGAGGAGGATGAAAGAGGAAGAGGAGGGAGGAGGAAGAGGAAAGAGGAGGGAGGAGGAAGAATAAGGAGAAAGTGGTAATTTTTCATGTCACGTCACTCCAACTAAGTAAGATACAATAGTTGACGTGATGTTTACGTAGAAATACCAAGTAGTCGGGCACCTTTTAAAGTTGTCAGAGATTAAAGTTGTCTCTAAAATAAAATCACAGGTACTAAATTTGGAAAAAAAAAACTACATAGTCATTTTTTGGAACAGGCCAAACTACAGGATATTTATGTGTATTTTTTCTTTTATAAATTCATATGCAGTGTGTGGATAAAAAAAGCAAAAGAAAAATAGAGATTATCCTCATCTATTTAGTGGCTTTTTTATCAATTTTTTAGGTTCCTCCATTATTGTAACTTGCCTTTTCAGAGTAGGTTTCTTATAATTTTATAATAATTGTGGCCTATTTGTATCTTGTCATTTCTTGCTAAAATTCATATTCCTTTGATAAAAAATTCCACCTTCTTAGTTATTTCCATTTATTTATTTCCTCTCAAATTTATTCCAAAGCATTAATGATCAAATATTTGGGAGATTGGGAGATCAAGACGCCCTTAAATTGTCGGTTGGCCTGGACACGAGTTATGGTAATAAACTATAACAAAATTGCAAATAAATGTCACGATTAAGGCTAGGGTTTAAAAAGGGGCCGGTTTAATTATCATGTTTATCTGGATTTAGCTATAGGTAAGAAGAAACCCGAATTCATTATTTTGTTAGTTTAAATACAATTTAACATTTAAAAAATTGATAAGTTAATTTTTCAGATAAAATATGAAAAGTTAAAAATGTGGTTTTGGATTTACCTCGTGAAAGTAATTTTTAATTTTTTTTCAACGAATCAAAATTAGAAAAGAAATTTTGGTCAAAGAGTGGAGTGCAGACTTTAGAATAGTTGGGGATAAAATTTTGCTAATCAGTTGCGTATCATTTTACAAGTATAAAATTAGTGATTTAGTATGAATGAACATATGTTAAAAAGTTTTTCTTCGTGCAGATTCTTTTTGTTTCTTAGTATACAAAAATATCAACAGCTTTTCTTAACTAAGATTTCTTTCCCAATAGTAAATTCTTACTCGTTACTACCGACCACCACCAAAAATACAATTTTCGGTCAGATTTGATTGTCTACCGGAGAAAACTTATGTCAAAGAAATTATAAGCATAAGGGTGTGGTGTTTTGTTATGTGATCATGCTGCAAATTTTCTCAAACAATAAGACAAGATAAGTTTTTGAGCAAATTGCCCTCAGGTTCTTGACCTTTGCTAAAATCACTATTTTTGTCCCTACTATTTCGAAAAAGAGAATTTCGTCCCCTATCTTTGCTTAATTAACACCCTTAGGTCCCTGGTGCCGGAATCGGAAAATTTCTCCGGCACCCAGGGACGTAAAATGTCTCTTTTGCCCTTATTCAAAAATTGAAAAAAAAGTACTCTTCCTCCTCCTCTCCTCCTTCTCCCTCCTCCTCCACCCACCTCCTTCTTCCTCCTCCCTCATCCTCTAATCCCCTTCCCCTCATCCGCCCTCCTCTTTCCCTCTCTTCCTCCTTTCCTCCCCCTCATTTGCCCTCCTCCTTCCACCTCTCTCCTCCTCCTCTTATCTTCCTTCTCCGTCCTCCTCCTCCACCTATCCTCCCACCTCTCTCTTCCTTCTCCATCCTCCTTCTCCTATCATCCTTCTCCCTCCTCCTCGCCTCTCACGGCGGTGTTTTTTTTAACTTTTGAACGCAAGGGCAAATGAGACATTTTAGGTCACTGGGTGTCGGAAAAATTTTCTGATTCCGGCACCAGGGACCTAAGGGTGTTAATTTAGCAAAGATGGGGATGAAATTCTTTTTTTTGAAACAGTAGGGACGAAAATAGTGATTTTAGCAAATGACAGGGACCTGAGGACAATTTGCTCTAAGTTTTTTTGTAAAAAAAGTTTTGTGGGGTCTCCGGATGAGGAAGAAATGCAAGATTTACACCGTTAGATAAGTCTCCCACCCAAAAGCGACAACGACACCAAAAGGATTAGAAGGAAAATGTCAGATTCCATTGACCAGAAATTAAAGCAACACCACCGAAAATCTGTTCACGTGTTTTCTATCGCGAACAAGTCCAATGTAAGCTTATCTGTACCGAAACGAGCGTATTTTGTTGGAAACAAAGTCGTCGATATTTTATGGCTCTTATTTTGAAAATTCAATGTCAGATATATACACTAGCTCATATGGTGCCAATTCTTGATTCACTCAATTGTAATTATAAAAAATTGTGAAACCAGCCAGCTTAGTTCTGGAACGTTGGTATTCCTATTGAGGGAAAAAAAAACTAAATCCATTACTTCCAAATTTGTGATAGAAGAATATTCCCAGATTTAATATATGGGCCAGGGACCAATTTTCGACAAGAATGGGAGCCGTTGCTTTAGAATATGATCTTTTGGGCTGCAACCAATGACATTGCGTATAATGGTGGTCACTTACAACGGTCCATAATATTCGGAATGGGCCTTACCTCTTTCGATATATATTTTTTTGCTTGGGTAGAAAGCTAGACAGAAACTTATTCCTAGTAAGAATTTATTTTGTGCAACCACTTTAGCAAGTGTATATAACTTATCTCAAGAAATATTGTATATACTAAGAACATATTAATTTAGTAAAATAACATATTATACTCTATTAGTCATCTTTTGGAAAAGTAAATTATTCAAAATTATACTTATCATAGTTGCAATCATGAACGTCGGACAAAATGTTGTCTGGTCTCATTAGTCATGTCATACAGTATTTTCCAAATAATAATATAAGGATTAAAGATATATCCACCTTAAACTCAATTGATTCGGGTTTAGATCTAAATCTTGATCATTTTAATAAAAAGTGAAATTAAAATAGTTGTTCGTTCTCAAAACACAGAGGTGGGAGTCTAGTTGTATGAATCTTGCTAATCGCCACTCCTATTAGACAATCCAAAAATTGAAGGTGCCTATTCGGTCAACGAATCAAAGTCAGATTAACAGACAACTTTTGGTAAACATTTAACAAACAGTTCTTCATTTTTGATTGAAGTGGATGGTCCAAAAAGATGATTAGCTTTGCCACAGTGATTAGGGATCCCACATTTAACGAACGGCATTGGAGAACTTAGACCCTACCATGTGATTAGAAGCATCCCTCGTTTGTTTTAGAAACCAAACTTAAACCACATAATCAAGAAATTTGAAAATAGTTGATCAAGTTTTTTTGTTGACTAGCCATAACCAGCCCAAAAGGACCGAGAATGGTGTTCCCTTCCTATACTTTCGTGGCTGGCGACGAAATAATGTTTTATTTACTAATTTGAACTCAAAATCTTGATTAAGAAAATCCAATCTTTTATTACAGGTGGTAAGAACTGGAGTTTACAATAATGCTGTTTTTTGTCTTTTGTAGCGATCATTGCAAAGACTGAATCTGTACGCACACAAAAGCAGCATCGTTACAAAAATTTCGTAATTTCGGAATAGAAGACAGTAGAATACAATAGTAACACAACATGCTCCACAAGTCCCTAAACCCAACATCATCACTGACCTGTTTAATTTTTGCAAGTGTCCCGACAAAACTATTGGATGGCAGCAACCGCATCCTTTCTAGAGTTATGATCCATAAATGTGTCTATGGACTGGAGCAGCCTCCAGGTTCTTAACCACGTCCATCCATGGTTTGTCCATGATCAAGACAGAACTATCAGAAAGATGTCCAATAAACAAAACCGGATCCCGAAACGCAACAAATTCAAAATTTCTTCTATGCCTGACATCTATTTGGTACTCTTTAAGCTTACGCTTGCCGTTAACCGGGACACCTTGTATGGTTTTCGAAGGAGATTGGTAACCGTTGGCGGTGGCATCTTCCTCTCTATTAAGCGGTAGCCCGAAATCGATCAAGCACATCGCCCTACAACATAAATCGAATACAACAATTGTAACACTATTAGGTGTACTGAAACCACTCTGAACAAAAAGATCTTAAAATGTCAAATAACACAAGGAGTTTATGGGGTCCCCATCAATGCTCACATCACTCTCTTACGGACAAATGAAATGTAATTAATGAAAGAGATCTTGATGGAGAGATTTTTGACGTGATTTGGCCAGTCTATTCTTCCCCAGTGAAATCAAACTGATGTTACAGATTGCGAACAAACATTTTCAATTTAGGAAGTGTTTTTGAACTTCCTGAGTAAAAGGGCAAAATTTACTTCAAATTATGAGCATAATGTAATTTAACATCTGGCTCAAATCATAA
>SOPF01010723.1:0-10642 GCA_012979155.1 Hypericum perforatum | reverse complement strand
TACGATTAAGTTATAGACATACTACTTTTACGCATTTTGGCTTTAGCGTTGGTTGGTCCACTTGGCGAGTATTTTTATGAGAATGGTTGTCGCTACAACTTTAGTGTTATGCTTGAGAATGTTAGAGAGTTCTAAAACCTTTAGACAAGTCTTCACTTTGGTCACTTAGCTTAGTTTTAAGTTTTTCCAAAACTATCCTCGGGTAAGGTAGGTAGATTTGACCTACTTGGAAACAAATGGCCAAAACTTTCTCATTTTTGATCCAAATTGGACAATTAAATACGCTTTGGAAAGCTAAGATATAGACCTACAATTAGTTAGACATAAGTTGCTTCAGACTGTCACTGGAAGAAGGATGAAATAGAGCTTGAAATTACTGGATTATGATTGGCCGAGAGATAGGCAGCAAATTAGGTGGTGCTATGTGTTTTACTTCATTTTGAAGTTAAGGAATAAGATAGGCTTCAAGGGAGGTCATTTAGGAGTCCTATTTTGGTGGTTTTATGGGTTGTTGAGAATGTTATAGTAAGGATATGTGGTTATGAGAGTATGTAGATAGAGATGTGTAGAAGTGTTGATGAAATTGTTAAAAGGAGGTTATTTGGTTAGTTTTGAATGAGATTTTGATATGTGTAGGGACTTCTATGACCTCTTTTATGTATGATTATGGTTCTATGGATATTGTATGGTTTCATAGTATTTATATGTTCTTAGGAAAACAAGTGGACAACCAACGAGCTGAATCATTTGCAGAAGTTTAGGTTTATGAACTTTGAGGAATTAAGGTGAGTGGATAATGGGTTCTTGAAAATTATTATTTTCATTTGCTATCTATATTCCTTGTTATTTAAATTTGAAAGTGAATAAGCTATGCCTTGTATCTTATAGCTATTGTGTTAATTACCCCGTCATTGATCCTATTTTGTTGAAAGACCTTCATTTGTGATCTTATTCCTTGATATGGTTTGTAATTATTCCTATTATTATTCCATATGGTTATGAGCCTTGTACGATATTCATGTTTAATCTTATATTTATGAGATCTTTGGGACCGCATGTGGTATGCATTAAGCCTTTGAGGCGTATGGCATGTGTCCTCTTCTTTGAGGGCGTCTATATACATATGACTTATGTTTGTGTGGAATTTTAGCTTATGTAGTATTTATGCCTTATGTTGCATTTATGCTTGTGTAGAATTTATGCCTTATTTTGTGACGTTATATGTGGCTCATGGCTCATAGATCATATCTCATTGTTCATGTTCTATATTATGTATTCTATATAAGTATATGTAATTATTATGTATTATGATTCGTATGACACCAAATATGACCCATTAACAATCCTTAACCTCATGATACTTATTCTCTACTCACTGAGCTTGTCTCACCATTCCTTCTTATTCATTTTCCAGATCTTAGTTGGTGATCTGGTAGAGCTTTCATAGAGTCACGGGAGCTTGTTTTTGAGGTCGGGCCTACAAAGATGTCTCGTTTGTCATTTTGGACTTGTAGTCTATATGATATAGTTGATGATGTAGATTGTTGTATAGTTATGAGGATTGCAAGTGTGATGAATTTTGTTGTATAGATAGGCTATATTTAGGTTTATGTTTATGAGGCTTGTAGGGATTTGATTAATATTAGTTTTAGTCGAATCCTTACACCAGTCATAACCAACAGGTTATGGGTCGTGACAATTTTGGTATAGTGAGCGTGGAGTAAAGTTGAATAAGTTAGGTGGGAGACAAGGAGATAGATGAATGTGGATCGACCGTGGATCAGTTGAGGGGAAGATATTGGAATAGATGAGCATGGAACGAAAGTGGATAGGTTGAATGGAAGATATGGGGATAGATGAGCGTATGTTCTTAATAGATTTTTCATATGAAAGTGGATTATGAGATTTGAAGATTTGTTGGATTGACTTTAGTTATTTGTCCATGTAGTTTTGACAATGTCTAGACGTACTCATAAGAGTAAAGAGAATTCATCAATGTCCCGTAGGATGCCTCAACAAGATTCACATATTAGTTCTGATATTCTTCCTGATGTTGTTCCTCCACATATAGTTCCTAGTGCTTTATAATGTATATTATTGATAACAATAGACTAATTAAGAAAGGCTATATTAGGCCAAGTGTTCAAAGTTGGCAAACAGAGAATGTGATGAGAGCATAATATCCACATCTATTTCACGACACGAGTAAGTGAATTTCAAGGACAAAATTCTTTTTAGGAGAGGAGAATTGTAAGCCCTCTACCACATTATAGTTATAAGTGTCGCTAGCTAAGCTTCTAAGTTATTTTATGATTAAGTTATAGACGTACTACTTTTATGCATTTCGACTTGAGCATTGGTTGGTCCACTACTTTTATAGAGTTCCAAAATCTTTACACAAGTCTTTACTTTGGTCATTTAGCTTAGTTTTAAGTTTTTCCAAAACTATCCTTGGGTAAGGTAGGCAGATTTGACTTGCTTGGAAACAAATAGCCATAACTTTCTCATTTCTGATCCAAATTGGACAAGTAAATATGTTTTGGAAAGCTAAGACACAGACCTACAATTAGTTAGACATAAGTTAATTCAGATTGTCATTGGAAGAAGGTTGAAATGGAGCTCGAAGTTATTGTGATTGGCCGAGAGATAGGTAGCCAATTAGGTGGTGCTATGTGTTTTACTTCATTTTGAAGTTAAGGAATGAGATAGGCTTCAAGAGAGGTCATTTAGGAGGTATATAAAACTCTATTTTTACTAGAGAACAAGGAAAAATAAGATAGACACTCAGAGAACCAAAATAAGAAAGAGAGAGAAGCAAGGAGGAGAAAGAAGAAGAAGTAGACAGGTCTAAGAAGAATCGTGTAGTAAGTGGTTATAGGCTAGGATTTAGACTTCGTAGATGCATACAAAGTTGTAGAGGATAGAAAATTCTATTTTATAGTATATTTAGTTTGTTGATTTGGTGAAATAATGAATCCAGAAGGACCATTTTACTCTAGCCAAGTTGCTGAGCTCTTGGATTTGAGTAGGTTGAAGGAAATGACTTTTTGAGTTGGTTGTGTTGATTGTGGAGTTAATTGTTGGATATAATATGATAAAGGACAAACATAGGAGTCCTATTTTTGTAGTTGTATGGGTTGTTGATGATGTTAAAGTAAGGATATGTAGTTATGAGAGTACGTAGATGGAGATGTGTGGAAGTGCTGATGGAATTGTTAAAAGGAGGTTATATGGTTAGTTTTGAATGAGATTTTGATATGTGTAGGGATTGTCATGACCTCTTTTATGTATGGTTATGGTTTTATGGATGTTGTATGGTTGCATAGTATTTATATGTTCTTAGAAAAATAAGTGGACAACCAACGAGCCAAATCGTTTACAGAAGTTTAGATTTACAAATTTGAAGGAGGTTAAGGTGAGTGGATAATGGGTTCTTGAAAATTATTATTTTCATTTGCTATCTATATTCCTTGTTATTTTAAAATTAGAAAGTGAATAAGGTATGTCTTGTATCTTAGAGCTATTCTATTGATTACCCCATCATTGATCCTATTTCGTTGAAAGACCTTCATTTGTGATCTTATTCCTTGATATGGTTCATAATTATTCCTATTATTATTCCATATAGTTATGAGCCTTGTATGATGTTCACAATTACCCTTATGTTTATAAGATCTTTGGGACCGCATGTGGTATGCATTAAGCCTTTGGGGTGCATGCCATGTGTCATGCTCTTTGGGAGCGTCTATGTGCATATGACTTATGTTTATGTGGTATTTATGTGTGTGTAGCATCTATGCCTTATGTTGTATTTATGCTTGTGTAGCATTTATGTCTTATGTTGTGACGTTATACGTAGCTCATGGCTCATAGCTCATATCTCATTGTTCATGTTCTATATTACATATTCTATATAAGTATATATAATTATTATGTATTATGATTCGTATGACACCAAATATGACCTATCGACATTCCTTAACCTCATGATACTTATTATCTACTCACTAAGCTTGTCTCACTATTCCTTCTTATACATTTTCTATATCCTTAATTGGTAATCTTGTAGAGCTTTCATAGAGTCAAGAGAGTTTGCTTTTGTGGTCGGGGCTATAAATATGTCTCGTTTGTCATTTTGGACTTGTAGTATATAAGATGTAGTTAATGATGTAGATTGTTGTATAGTTTTGAGGATTACAAGTGTGATGAATTTTGTTGTATAGATAGGCTATATTCAGGTTTATGTTTATGAGACTTGAAGGGATTTGATTAACATTAGTTTTAGTCGAATTCTTATGCCGGTCATGACCAACAGGTTATGGGTTGTGACAATACTGGTGGACAATGGGGCTATCATTAACATAATGCCTTATTTTTTGTTGAAGAAGCTCAACAAGGAAGACAAAAAGCTAGCATCAATGTACATGATGGTGACCGACTTTGCTAAAAAAACCACTCATCCATTAGGAGTCCTCATGGCAGAGATCATTGTGAGATCATCCATTAGGAGTCACTCAAAAAGTGATCTTCTATGTCATCGAGCCAAAAACATCATACAATGCTCTGCTGGGAAGGAATTGGATACACACCGGACATGTAATTCTATCCTCCCTTCATCAATTCTTGATACAATAGAGATCAGATGGTAAGGTAGAGACAGTGCTGATCGATGAATACCCCTTCAAGGTAGCCAATAATTATGTTGAAGCAGCCTTTTACGATAGTTCCATCATCCTAAGCAGTGTCACCCGAAGTTGCATAGATAGCAGTGCCATCGGATTTACAAGTTCAGTGGAGAGAGAGATCCCCTCTTCAAACCAACTTGCAAATATCACCCCTGAAAGCCTTAGGCTTATCTTTCAAGACTAATTTGAAGAAAGAGCTAGTAAGGTGGTTAGAGGTCTACACCTTATCTGAGCATAAAGCAGCCAAATTCATCTTCGAGGATGATGGCCAAGATCCTCTAGAAATACTAAAGATGAGTGACCTTCACACAACCCCAGATAAGCTTGATGATGCTAAGGCAAAGCTTAAAAAAAGTACTCCTATTCTCAGAGAGAGGAGGCCGACCCATCTTCTTTAGCGAACAGCTTCCTCAAGACTTTGAGAAAGACCTAGTCTTACTACTAACTGAGTACCAAGATTGTTTAGCTTGGGACTATGACGAGATGCCAGGTCTTGATAGAATCCTTATAGAACATTGACTCCTAATAAAACTAGGTTATCGGCCTTATCAACAACCTATAAGGAGGATAATGCCTGAAGTGGTACAAAAGGTAAAGCAAGAGGTTGATAGACTCTTAGGAGCTGGCTTTATCTGAAAAGCCACATACGTTGAGTGGCTCTCAAATATTGTTCCAGTTGTCAAGAAGAATGGAAAGATTAGAGTAAGCATCGACTTCAGAAACCTCAATACTACAATATCTAAAGATGAGTACCAGATGCCCATAGCAGACATGCTCATAGATGCCTCTGCTGGCTATGAAGTTCTAAGCTTCATGGATGGCCATTTAGGGTGCAACCAGATTTGCCTCGCTCAAGAAGATATTCACAAGATGTCATTCTGTTGCCGAGGCTCAATCAACATATTTGAATGGGTCATGATGCCATTTGGGTTGAAGAATGCTGGAGCAACGTACCAAAAGGGGATGCATCTCATATTCCCAGGCTTCATAGGTCAATTTATGGAAGTGTACATAAATAACATTATAGTTATGTCACATAGCTACTATGAACACTTAGACCATTTGAAGTGTCATTCGAAAGGATGCAAAAGCATCAATTTAAGATGAACCCTTTAAAATATACTTTTGGCATCTTAGCAGGTAACTTCTTGGGGTTCCTTGTCCACAAGAAGTGAATCAAAATAGACGAAAATAAAATCAAGATAATCCAACAAGCACAACCTCCCCGATCTAAGAAGGAACTACAATGTTTCCTAGGACAGATCAACTTTTTAAGAAGGTTTATTTCCAATACCGCCAGCCAAACTTGGTATTTTTTCAACCTTCTTAGCTTAAAAGGGAGAGAGTTTATATGGGAAGACAAGCACCAACAAGCTTTTGATGAGCTTAAGGAGTACCTAACTACTCATTCGATGGTGTCTCCACCTTTTTATAAGCGATCCTTGTTATTATACATCTCGGCTGCTTATGACATAATTGGGTGTCTCTTACTCTAAGAAAACGAAGAAGGAAAAGAGCAAGCAATTTATTACCTAAGCCAATCACTCCTAGACGTCGAGATTAGATACTCATCTTTTTAAAAGCTATGCTTAAGCTTATTCTTTGCTTGTATGAAGCTTAGGTACTACTTGTTGCCAACCAAGGTGAAAGCAACTGTGCAAGCCGATGTTATCAAGCACCTGCTCTAAAGACCCATCATGAGGGGAAGGCTAGGTAAATGGGCTTTAGCTTTAGTCGAGTTCAACCTCATCTTTATACCTCAATGATTTGTGAAAGGCCAAGCTTTGGTAAACTTCTTAGCTGATCACCCATGTCAAAGTACCTTAGCCGATACATCGGTAGACTTTAGGATGATAGCAAGGAAACTATGGTCCCTATGGTTCAACAAGTCAAGAATGAAGAAGTACGTAGGGGGTGGCTTCGTAATTAAATCCCCATATGGCATTAAGATGAGAGCCTCTTTCCTCCTCGACTTCCCTAGTACTAATAATAAGGCACTCTACCTTGAATACATCAATGATAGGCTCTATAGGAGATCAGTCGATGGCTTACTCTTAGTGTGTCCGAGTCAATAGGAGGCCACGCTGGAAATGGTTGAGGTGCATGAAGGCATATGCGGTGCTCATTAATAAGGGGTTAAGATAAGATGGTTAATACATCGCTATGACTTCTTCTAGCCCGGCATGGCGAAAGACTGTATCAACTATGCAAAAGGGTATCAAGAGTGTCAAAAATATTGCCACATTCAGTGCTCCCTAGTACACAAGTTCCATCTGGTAGTTAAACCTTGGCTTTCCAAGGATGGGCTATCAATGTGATAGGAAAGATTCACCCCATCTCTACTAAGGGACACTGCTTCATATTAGCGACCGTTTCTAACTTTTTAAAGAATACATCATTCCCAGATTCGGACTACCAAAGATCATCACCACTGATCAGGTGACCATGTTCACAAGAGATAAAGTTCAGGCATTCGCGAAAGATATGGGATTTAAGATAATCCATTCTATGCCTTATTATGCTCAAGGATATGGCCAAGCAGAGGCCACAAACAGGGTCCTAAAAAGGTGTATTGAGAAGTCCATGAAAGAATAACCTAGAACATGGCACCTAGCCTTGTTTGAAGCTTTGTGGACATTTTGCACCTCGAAGAAAAGGGCTATGGGGACTTCCCCTTTTGAACTGGATTACGAATATGATGCTATGATACCCTTTGAGCTTACAGTGGCATCACTAAGAAAAGCCAAGCAAACAAACTTATCCAGCTTAGATTATAATGCTTCCATGCTATCCAGTCTCAAAGATCTCCTTGAGGAAAGACTTAGAGCTCTAGATGCCATCTTACAAAAGAAGAGGATCGTAGAGAGAGGGTACAACAAGAGAGTCTAGGAGAAGCATTTCGAAAGAGGTGATATGGTTTGGAAGGTCATATTGCCTATAGGGCTGAAAGACCCTAACTACAGAAAATGGTCCCCCAACTGGAAAGGACCTTATGAAGTGCACAACATCCTTAAGAATGGGTCATATTGGTTAGCAGACATTAACGGAGAAGTGCATCCAAGACCTATAAATAGGCTATACCTCAAGTCATACATGCTATCATATGGGATGAGGTAGATGATAACTTGTTTAAGGAATATGCCAAAGAACACAAATGAGAAATATAATCAAGATCCTAACTAGATAAGACATACAAAGATGGCACAATCTCTTGAAAGAAGACTAATTTAACAATCTCTTAGCCTGGCTGACCTTGGTTATAGGTTGCCACATTTAGTTTAGGCCGACTTCGGCCTGATTGCTATGATTATGGCCAACTACGGCCTTAAGCTCACATTATATGGCTTGGCTGATCACGACCTTATCATTCTGCTAGTTTGGCCGAATTTGACTTGAATGTTGCTATGTTTTGATTGGCCGACCTCGACCTTAGTCATAACTTTGATCATAAATAGATAGCTGATACGAGGAAAATACATCATAAAAGAAGTCTAAGGTCAAGCCCATAATCATAGTGCCAAAAGGACTTCTCCTATGATCAAAAGATCTAGCTAACATCTCAGCTGTCAAGCTGGCTATGAAAGTAGGCAACAACCTCCTTCACAAGGATGAAAGCCTCCTCCAATGACTCTTTCTCAGAAGCATGCGAGTCCTCAAACTCCTTGAGTTGGGCCTGTGATTGGAGAACATTAGTAGTGGACTTGGCATAAATGTCAGTCCTTGTAATCTCCCAAGGCCTTATTCAAGACATTCACTTTCTTCCTCTCTTCAGCTAGCATAGATTGTACTTCAAGCCTTCTAGCCTCAACATGGGCTAACTCTGCCTAGAGACAAGCAAAGTGCTTCTTCCACTTTGCAAGTCTCGATCTCTTCTTTCCTTGAGTCCATCTTTCTCTTGAAAGAAAAAAGCTTGTCATACCAAAGCTAATTATTTCTCTCTACTTCAACTAAGGCCCTAGTCAGTACCAGTGGTTTGAGTAAGGGTGGAATATGCTTCAACATACTTCAGATGGCATTTGGACCTATACACAAGTAAGAGATAAGGATACAAAAGGGTACGTAAGTGAAATGAGAAGACTTAGCCAAAAAAATGTCACCTATCAAGAAGACCAATAAAGTCTTGGCTTAATAAGGAAGTTAACTCCCAAATTCTCGCAGAAGATACACTTGATGCTCGAGACTCAAAGAAGGTCATAGCCCTGCACACGACTGAGGGTAATTCTTTTATGGGATTGAAATCCCTGACCTTAAGAGTAGTGTCCATAAATCTAGTTAACATATTGATATGCTCCCGGACCCTAGCATCTTCATCAATGAGAGACTACGAGGCAGAGGAATGAGGAGTGGTAACAGCTTGTCCTTCACCAGAGTTAGCAGCCATGAAGGTCTAAAAAAGAGCTGAACATAATGGTAGTTAGATGGCTCTAATTTTTGGATCAATAAGCAAAGAATTCAAAAAAGCTAGACTTCCCAAAAACCAAAGTAAGGGGCATCATTCAATGGTCTCGGAAGCCTTCTAGGAGGCCATTGTATCAAGAAAACCTCCTACACTATGTACTCACTCTTTAGGATGAGAAGGAGGCACTCATCCATGTTTAGGCTCATAAAAAAAATGTTGATTCACCATGATCAAGAGGGTCCTGCAAGAAGCAACAATTGTGTTAGTATGAGGAGATATATCGAGAGACTAAAAGCTCAAAAGACAACAGACTTCATTCAGAGAGAAGAGGAATGAGCTATGTTGGATCTAGAAAGGTTGACTCATTGGCTATGCTTATTTAGAAATGAAGGGTTAAGAGAGAGTTTAAAACAGGTCAACGATACACCAAAAAAAGCTTCATACCTTTTGGGGGAGACTCAACACTGGTAATGGATCTTGAGTTAGTCTCTATGCCAGGTCTGCCTTTCTCTAAAAAGGCAAGAATGACACAAACTAAAGCCCTAGGAGGCTTTACCAGGCCTGACTGACCCTATTTATGACTCACTACATACTTGGTCACTTCAAACTTCTTAGTGGCCTCAACATCTTTAGTCTCGTCTAAGGGGAGACAAGCCTATTAAGCTCATTAGCATCATGAGTCCAGTATGGCAACTTAGTCCACCATGGAAGAAAGTAGCTAGTGATATCCCCCTGAATAGAGAATGGCTGAAAAACTCCTTGGGACAGAAGGAAAGTGCTTACCATCTGCATTTGTTTAGCTAGGAGCCATTGGTAGAACTCAAACTTTCAAATCCCCTCAAACTTATGGAAAAGATAGAGAGGTGGAAAATGGGTACTTTGCACTAGCCCAAACTACTGAGTCGCAAAATGAGGGTGATAAGACTCGATGATCACCTTTCCTCTAGTACATCCACAAACTAAGTCACGGGTAGTCAAGATGCTCCTCCAAGCAGAAGCAGTGGTCATCATCATATTAAATGACAAGAAACATGGCCAAAACTTTTCTCTCATAAGGAGTGATGGCTAAAGGCTATCAGACTCTACAGATATGGAAAATGGAGAAGAATTCCCTGATTGTGGAACATCTTCATCCATATTGTAATCCTCATCAAAAGCAGAGAAGTAACCCCTTAAGCTATTCTTAGGAGCTAGGACCTTGACCTCGCTAAAGTAAAGGGCACCATAAGAAGGGTAAGGCTCAGGAAGTTTGGTGGGGTGTATCAAGATCGGGAAACATATTATAGCCCAAAAAGCAGCAATCCATAGAGGGCCCGAAGCATTAAAGACATTATCTTCCCTCAAAGAGAGAATGTACTTAGTCATGTGCTGGTAGAGGTGGCAAAGTAAGAACTTTCCCATTGCGGGTTCTGCTCCTTGAGAGATGGAGTAGGCCAAATTTTCCCAATCTGAAGATACCTTTTGCCCACTAGGACACATAATATCATGAGACAACCAGAGCTGAAGGAAACCCATGTGCTCGTTAAGAGATATGGGCGCTTTAGCTAGTTTCCTATAG
>SOPF01010714.1:0-10946 GCA_012979155.1 Hypericum perforatum | reverse complement strand
CTCCCATCCATGTCTGCCACCCTCACAAGAGGTTAAATCCTGAGTGCCTTGGCTCCCCCACCTGTTTGCTAATTGAACCAATAAGTGGATTGGCCAACTTCTGTCACTGTCTATCTCTGGTGCGCGCCACTCGCCTATGGTGTGCGCCAATTCTGTCATCAGAGTGGCCTTACTTCTCTGTTGGCGCATGCCAGTAATGCCTATGGTATGCGCCATGCTCAACAGAATGGTTCTTCTTGCCTTCATGAGCTCCATCTTGCCCATGCCTTTGCAACATCGATCAAGCATCTTCCTCAAGTCCTCAAATAGGCTCCTAAAAACAACAAAACACAATGAGAAATGACAAACATGACTAAAAATCACAATGAACAAAAATTAACACAAAGATAACTAAAAGCTAACAAATACAACTAAAAACTCTAAGAAGATCCTAAGAAATAAACACAAAGATTGAGTGTCTTAGGCACTCATCAATCTACACTTTTCCAAGAATCAAGGAGACCCAGTATCTCAACTAAGGTATGCACAAATTATCAGGAGCCTGATGTAATTAGCAAACTGCACTTGTTCTGATATTTCATACTCAGTTAACAAGCTTAGTAGGTTCACAAGTAATCTAGGAAAGAATCATTAGCTCATTCTAGAAATGGTTTTACGGTACTTGAAGTAGACCAAAAACCATAGCATACACTATGCTAAATATCCACCTGTATTAGAAAAATACAGTGATGCAAACTAGATATCAAACATTAAGGACTCCAGATCTACGAGTAGATATGCATTCACCATAGGAGGAGGAGTTATATCTTGGTAGTCCTCTAAATAATCGTGTATAGCTTCATCTACCATGGAGTTAGATTTTATATCACTAGACAAAGCTGGGGAAGAAGCTGAATGACTCAGAAACTTCCTAGAGGATATTCTGTACTGGGGAAAACTTTTGCCTCCTGTATTGATACATGATGATAGCATATCTGTAATTGGGAGAACACAAAGTACAATGTACAATGGTAAGTCTTGACATATCTGTTGGAGACATAATACTGTTAAACAGTTGATCTCTAGTGAGGTGATCACCATTACTTACGTAAAGTCCAAGGACAATATAGATGATCCTTTTATGAAAAGAATCAATAGAGATTAAATGTACAATGCAATAAAGAGAATGGGATTTAAGTCTACTTAATAAAGGATGTCCATAGTGTTAACTCAACCATGATGAGTAGAGATCCCACAAACTTGGTTCAATAAGACAACTAAGTTTTTGAGGGTTCAGCTAATCACCTGGAACCTATTTCATTCTTAGAAGCAGCTCAGGTGTTGACCTGCAGAGGTGCAACTAGGTCAAGCATTATACTTTTAATGATTCCTATACCTTGTTGAAGGTGGAGTATGGTAAGATACTTCCAATAGGAGATCACCTATGTAAGTATAAAGTGAGGCTGCTTTAAATAGGAAAATACTTATGAATCCAAGATATGGCCATGGCCAAAATGGACATAACATGAGAATCTAATATACTAGAGTTATTATTGTGTAAATATTATTTTCTTAATTTACGCTAAAAGCTAATGGTTCACAATGTCATGTTCACCAAGCAACGAGTAAATCTGATAACATCTTACTATAGAAGGTTCCAAGCTGCAAGCTACCTATCGCGATGCAATAATAACACATCAAAACTTTTGATTAGAGTCTACATGCATTAGTCATCATTCATGTGGGGGATTATTGGAATAAATGAGCACAATTGGGGGCAAGTCCAAAAGCCCAAAGCCAAAGCCCAAAATGTGTTAAGGTGGAAAGGGAAGTGTGTACCACATTGGAAAGTGCAAGGAGGATTTCTAAGCATATAAGGAACTTCCTCCCTTGCATTACTTGGTTGACCACTCCCTAGATTGACCATTGACTCTGCGAGGATGTTACAAAGCACTATTTGAGCATGAGCATGGGCACAGGCATGGACCTATGCTCGGGCCTAGGGCTGAGCATAGGCACTCGAGGTTAAAAGTGAGTGCCTTGGTGATTTGGGATGCACTTGACACTTTACACGACTACCACATCACGAAGAGCTAGAGGAGCCTTAAAGTTTTAAAAAAATTAAGATTACTCTTGGTTATCCATCAAAGAGGTATGGTAGTCCAAGGATCGTTCAGAGGCTTCCAGAAATTATCCAAAGGGATGCAAAGAGGAAGAGGTTGGATGAGGCTTATCCAGAGTGCATCTGAAGGGATATGACTCTGGATAAGTCCTATCTAGAAGGCCATATGGAGGTTCGCGATAGAGACATAACTAGCTGGCCACAGGATGTGTCTATTCGTGCTCTTGCTCATGGCCCTTCGGGATGAAAGCCTCCACCTCTATAAATGAAGGGGTCCTCCTCACTTTTAAACCATCCTAGTATCCAGTTCGCAGACAATCTCTTTCCCTTCCGCATACTCATTTCGCTAATGCTTCTGTTAAGAGATCTACTTCGAATCTACTTAAAACTGGTTGATCAGTCATTTGTTCAGACTTCCTAGTATGCACCAAGAAGGGCTGGCGTATGCCTACTCTTAACTAACTTAAACTTCAGCACGTGCCAATTTGATTTGGCGCAAGCTAAAAGCTCTCGAACAAACTAACCTGGCATGTGCAAGATGGGTTAGCGTACGCCAAGTTATCAGCAGAATTGTAACAGATTGCAACAATTAGTAAGTACAGGTTTGTCGATCCATAGAGATTGAGTTTTTAGGCCTACTCTAAGGTTAATTACGTAACTAGGATCATATTATGAAGTTTTATTGTTGAATACTTGTGATCTAGACTCTCAAGCACAAATATAAAACAAACAAGAACTAACACTTAGATAGTTTTGAATATCAAATGGAATATTAATAACTTAATAACTAAAAATGAGCAAGGTACCTAAACCAGCAACATAACCATAAGATATAGAGGATTTCTAGTGTATGTGATATGGTCCGAGTGAATCTAAGGCAACTAATCCTCACTTTCGCATAAGATTAGCCAAAGTTACTCCTAAACTAGACTTAGAATGGTTAGATATGTTCTTTTGACCCCACCAACCATCTAAGCTAGCAAAGAACCAACTATATGCTCCACTCTAAGGAGAATCAGTAGGTCACCAAGAAGATTTCTCTTCTAGCAAGAGTACTCATCATCAAACCAACCTATCCATTAATTCTATCTCCTTTCGGTCTCATGTTTTGACTAGCTACTAAGGCTTAGTGATCAAGCAAGTCTAAGCAATTGTATCAAGCACGTTGATAAGAACACAAACATGAACATACACACCTAACAACTGTGGCTACATCAAATGTAACAAGGCACCAAACTCATTTAACTACTTATATATACTATTAATTAACATAATAAGCACGAACATAGACAAAAAAGTAAAAAGGAACGGAGACTTATCAAGACTCCAAGCTCCCCCTCTTCAAGTCTATGTTCTTCAACCAGAAACAACAACACTTAGTCAAAATTTTACTATCTAATATATGTAATATGTATATCTTACGTACAAAGGCAAAAAGCCTTATATATTAACTAACTTAATCTAAAAGATAAGTTTTATACTAAACTAACAAAATATCTAGGCTAAACCGACTTCAATGCCTGGGAAACTGAAGTTGCAATTATCACAAGCATTAAATATGGCATGTGCTTTATCCTTCTCAGAGTTGAAGATCAAATTAGCCCACTTGCAACTTCTGTCAGTCAGTCCTGGCATGCGCCAGCTTCACTTGGCATGTGCCAGGTTTCACGTTTTCCTTCTTTGAGTGCTAATGGTTGTCTGAGTGAATGGTCGTCTGAGTAATGGCTACTTGGCGTGCGCCATGTAGGATTAGTGTGCGCCACATGACCGTGCATTGCATTACTTGGCTTCTCATCTTCCCTCTCATCCTTGGCTTAGCGTGCTTGCTCGATCATCCTCCACTTCTCCTCAAATAAGCTCCTAAAACAAGCAAACTCAATGAAAAACAAAAAACTCAGCAAAAACACACAATGAATGAAAACTAACATTATGACAACTAAAACGTAACTAAATAAACCTAAAACACTAAGAACACTATACTAAAAGGACACAAATAATGATTGTTTTTGACACTCATCACACCCTCACACTTGAATCTTTGCTTGTCCCCAAGCAAAAATCAAAATGCGGACAACCTAAATGAAAATCAAATACAAACAAACAAATACAAAACAAGGTAAAGGCATGGCATGAATAGATCAACACTTAAATTCCCTCAAAAACATCAGCTCGCATCAAAATGAAATCATAATCTAAGTTAGTTCATCAATCCAAAACACAAAGCACAATGAACTAGTAGGCACCTCAACACTTAATTGTTTAAGCAAGTGTTAACTCTATATAAAAGACACTAGAAGGTTGACCTTATGAGGATAGATAAGTGTTTCACTCATATAGTCTGTATGATCAACTTCCTATCACTTGCATACATGTCAATATATCTTGGAGCATCCTATGTCCTACTCAGCATTATCTAAAAGTCGCAATGGTTGCTAATGATTAGGGGTCTTTTCATCGGGTTGTAATGGGGCTTAAGGTAAAGGTAAGGTAAAATATATGGATGGTAGCTAAACCACCCAATCCGAGGACATGTCACAAATGTAACTAATCACTCGTCTAATCTAAACATCCTTACAAATATAACATTCATAAGCACACTCCCCAAGTAAACCAATGTCCTAAGACCTAGAAGCACAGGTTATAACTAGACAACATGCCATATTCAACTTTACATTCTTTTTCACTTTTTTTTCATTTAAAAATAAGCAACGCTTATTCATAAACTATAACAACTATACAAACTTAGCACATTCTAGGCAAAAACTTGACTTCTTACATGGTCATAACTACAACATCCCAACGAACATAACCCAAATTATGCCAAAGCTACCAACTAAACCCAATACAAATGCAAACCTATAAGTCCTCGAATTGGATGATAAAAGGTAAGGAAGATGGATGCTATAAGATTTATAGTCGGCTTCCTCATCTAAGATCAAGAAAAGGCTAGGCTCAAAGGGTTTAAACAATGGATATATAAGAGATTTTGTTTCTAAAGTTCTAGGCTCAATGTCAAAGAATGCCCCCTGATGAGTGTCAAAAACACTCATTATTTGTGTACATTTTAGTATAGGTTTAGCATTGTTTTTAATTATTTTCTTGTGTTTTCCTTGTCTAAATCTTATATTTGTACATTTTGTTCTTTCTACGTGATCTTTTGTTTTTCTTATGTTTTCTTTATGTTTAGGAGCTTCATGGACAATGATTTCATGATGCACGATCAAGACCAAGAGAATACAAACAAGATGGTTTTGACAAACCAAAGGCACCAATTATTTCCGAGGCTAAGTGTGGAGTACGTCAGCCCCAACCTCTTGCGACTAAAAATATCATAACTTCCTCATACAAAGTCCAATTGAGACGCAGTTGGTGGCATTGGAAAGAAGACATCCTTAGCTACAATGTGCAAAAAGAAAGTTTTCCAATTCGGCATCTAAGAGGGGCAAACTCCTGATCCAATATCATGGGCCAATTCTGTCTGGGTGGGCCAAACTTGATGGTTTATTTGGGCCAACTTTGGGCTTCTTGGCCCAAATCCGTGGCTGTCAATTTGAGAGGATAAGATAACTCAATTAGGCCATTGATTAAAGGGAACAAGGATGGCTACACTTCTTTTAACTTCTTGTTAATAAGTCCTAAAGCTAAAAACATATATGGAAGTGTGGTTAAGATATTATGTAAAGAATTAATTAGTTAAGTTAGCTTTTGATGTCATTTGGATTGTAATATGACTTAGTATTATTATGTTAGTTAAGTAAGCCAAAATAAGAAAATAGGCAACCATCTCACCAAGAAACTCACGGACCAAAGGAAAAGGGAGAGAAAGAGGGAGGAGGCTGAGAGCAAAAATGAAGAGGAAGAGAAGAAAGAAAGAGAAGGAAGGAGGAGAAAAGCTAAGGCAAAAACTGAGCTTAGGCTTGGACTTATAACACCTTCCTTACCTTTCACTCTTTCAATTCTTCATTCTTTGTTCATGTAATATATATGTTTGTGTTTATGTAAATATGTGTGAGTAGTTTATTATGATATGATGCCTTGAAAGCTAAAGCATGCTAATGGTTGAGATTGGTGAAAATGAATAGGTTTATGTACTTGTTTAAAACTTAATGCTTAGACTAGATTGGCCACCTAGAACTATGGTTATAATCGAGTCTTGATCTTCGAGAGGAGAAAGATTAGATCGAAAAATTGATTAGTTGATCCGTTGCCTTGTAAGATGAGGATTTTCTTGGTAATTGGTTGTCCTAAAGGGTGATACTTATAGTTGATGTTTAGCTAGGATTTTGTGTCTTGATGATTGCGAGGGCACGTCGAGTTCACTTGGTCCTAGCTAAGTATTAACTTGGTTCACTAATTTAGTGCGAGAGCGTAGATTAGTTGCCTTGAAACACTCAGACAATGACACGAACTTAAAAAAACCCACGAATCATTTATTTTATTTAAGTGATCTTTGGTATCATACCATTTTAGTCTTATTTGTTAAATTTGCTTGTTTTTATATTTGTGTTGTTATTGTTCTTGTGTTGTTATTTTGTGCATATTAAGTTTCCAAAACCAAACCATTCAATCCAAATCAAGTTCCTAAAACATAGCTAGTAAGTCGAGAAAGGCGAATACTCGATCCTCGTAAGAACGATAACCCTACTTTATAAAACTATATTGCGACGGTGGTTGGAAGTGTTTTGCGACACCAAAAACCACTATAATCAATTGTCGCCATTACCGGGGATTGAGTTTCGAAGGTAAAGCTTAGCTTACGAACTTGGGTTAGGAACTTTTGTCAACTAAAATATTTTCTTGCAAACTAGTCGGAAATTATTTTTTTAGCTACTGCCACTCCTGTATTTTAATTTGTTTGGCCATATTAGAGTCTAAATTGGTAAATAACATGCTCTGATGAAATTGCAGATTTGGAAGTCTTCTTTCATTTGCCGTTGATTTCACCCAATTTGGACTTCGGACTAAAAAGTTATCGCATTTGCAAGACAGAAAGGTCATTTCTGACAAATCTTGCCAAAAACTTGCACGGAAAATTTGGCCAGAAAATTAGCTTCTTTCCAACCCCGTTGGTTTTGGGTCATTTGGAGTTCGAACGAAAAAGATATCGCAATTCTAAGACAAGTGCTTAAAACCTGGTTTTAACTTGTCTTGCAAAATCATAGAAACATTGTGCCTCGGATTTTAATTTTTTTTGGATGAATAAATTCCGAACTAAAAGAATTGTCCTTGGACAAAATTGAAGTTTTGGACATCTTCTTTAAAACAACCGCACTGGTCTCACATCATTTGGAGTTCGGACGAAAAAGATATCGTATTTTGAAGTTGCATGCGCATAATATGATTTTTGACGAGTCTTGCCAAAACATTGAAAACGATTAGCCTCATATTTTCACTATTGGAATAACTTAAGTCCAATCTGGGTAAAAATTTCCTTTGACAAATTTGTGGTTTTGGAAGTCTTCTTTCCAACGTCGCTGATTTCGTCTAAATTGGAGTTTGGACGAAAAAGTTATAAATTTTTAAGTCACATGCCCATTGCAACAAGAAAAACTGCGACAAGAAAGGCTAAATCAAGAAAGGATGAATTCTTTTGGTTACCATTGGTACAATGGAATTCAAAGTTCATTTTTTGACGATGAAGTTGAGGACACATGTAAAAAGGTGAAAGCAAATCAAAGAAAACTCAATCTCACCCAAGCTCGGCTTTGGACTTGTGAGTGCTGCGGATGTGAGGGACATGAGAAAAGTCAATGTGCAGAATACTGGTTCCCCACCTGCCATGGAGCACCCTTAGATTATGAGAATTTTGAGCATTATGATGAGGGGCAACATGACACCATTTGTATTCCAACATGAAGCAAAAATCTTTATTCCTCATGGTACAAAGAAGAAGTACAACCTCTAAGGTCTGATTCCTTTGAAGATAGATTAGACTCAACGGAAGCAAGAATGGGTAAGATGTTTGAAAATGGTGATGATATACTCAATAAGTTTGAGAAATTGTGTACGCCAAGTCAAACTTCTGAGAGATGGCAACCTCACTCAGATGATATTTGCACTAGTGCACATACAGAAGATGCCATCTTTATCAAACCATTCGAGCTAATCTATCATTTAGAGGAAAATAATGAAGTGCAAGTGGAGGATGATGATAAGCAAATGGATTTGAAAGTTGAGGAACCTCCATACGTTCCTCCACAATCATACATCTATCTGATGTCATTCTTAGAAGATTTATATAGTATAGAGAACAATGGTCATTTGTGGGATTTTGAAACAAAGGATTGGTACTAAGAAACCCCGACGAGCTTGTTTATTCATGCCAACGCACTTCTAAAAGAGGATGAAAAGAATGAGGAAAAGGAGGAAGAGAAAGAAGAGATTGGGTTTGACGAGAGCACTCAAAAAGAAGGTGATGAGCCTATTACTAGTGCTAATTTCATTGACTAGAGCACTCAAAAAGAAGGTGATGAGCCATATCTAAGAAAAAGTCTAGTGTCATCCGCTATAATATTCTACCTCGACTTCAAGATCCAAGAAGGTTTAATAAACCTTTAATCTTAGATATAGAAAGTGAAGGTAAAACACCCAACCATAATGTTGAACAACCTCCCACTCTTGGTTGGGATTGGTTAAAGTTAGGTGAGATTAAAAAACCTCTCAATCCTATGATAAATATGAGTGCTATCGACCTGTTGGTTGATTGACAGATGTCAGCATTTTTGAGATTGATGAGGGTTAATAAGTTGCTACTATATGATTGTTGTGCTCAATAATTTATATTGGGTATTGACCTATGTATGAAAAGTTCGAACACAAAGGTGACTATAACAAAAATAGCACTAACTCACAAAATAAGCATACCGTATTACTACGTGGTGACCCCATTAAGCTTAATGCTAAAAAGGCCACAAGAAAAGGTAGTTCATCATGGTACGCCATTTGTGAATTGTGTGATTTGCAAAAGTTGAAGTTTAACCTGTGACCCATCAGAATGGGGCGTCTGGTTTTCAAGCTTTCCAGGAACGCAACGTAAATAAAAGTCAAAAAAATTAGCGTAGATTATATTATAATGTGAGTTAATTTATGTGTTTATATTTTATTTATGTATGTTTATTTAGGTTTAATGTTTTTTGTTTATAAGTCTAGCAAGACAGGGCACACTCTATCCACATATGATGTTCATCATGGCAAGACAACAAGCCTAGCTTGAAGAACACAAGCGTACAATGCTCAGCATCAGACACACAACGAATTGACCAGGGAGCTCCTTTTTCCTTTGTTTTTATTTTTATTTCCTTTATTGTTGTTTTGTATTTTTGTGATATATGTTGTTTGTTCATATTTATTTTATTTATATGCATGTTTTGAGATAAGTTTATTCGTATCTTTGGTGATCTGGTACGGAAGTGTTCCGATTTAAGCTCTGCAGGGTTTGATCTCCTTGCTGCTTCTTAACGTACTAGATCATCGAGATAAAACTATCTCAAATTTTGTTTTCTTTTTGTAATTAGGTATTTATTAGTATCTTAGACACCTTCAGGACAATGTGTCATTCAAGTGTGGGGGAGGGTTCCATTCATGAATCTTCCTTTTGTGTTTACTTTGTTTATATATGTGTGTCTAGGTTTAGACTTGGTATAATATTTTCAAAATTTGACCCCCTTCAAAAAATTTCAACTTTTGTTAGAATATTATCACCTTATTAGTTAGGAATTTAACTTGAGCACAAAGCTTAGGAATATATAGAAACCTCGCACTCAGTTATTTAGACTAGTGGTCTTGCTGTGTAGACTAGACTAGAAGGTTAATGTGCAAACCTTGTAAGAACTTTGAGCCAGAGGAGGAGACATCCGTCTCTAATTCTTTTCATGAGGTGCATACTAAGTTGGTTGATGAAAGTATCCTACTAATACTTGACATAGTTTTAGTTATGTGGAAGTTAGTGGGATAACAGGGGCATTTCTTTGACATTTGAGCCTAGAGCTTTAGAGACAAAATCCAATGATTTCCAATTGCATTAAACCAATTTAAACCTAGCCTTTTCTTGATAATAGACTAGGTAACCAACTTTTACCCTAAATGACCGATCTTCGTTACCTTTGACCATCATATTCAAGGATCATAGGAAATGTTGTATAGGTTTAGTTGGTAGCTTCATGTATATGGTTTAAGTTATTGGAATTATAAAAAATGAGTGACCAAATGTAGAAGCCGAGTTTATGCCTAAAACATGCTAAGTTTGTAAAGTTTGGTTATTTAAAGTTTATGAATAAGTGTGTAAAAAATAATGTATATATATATGAAAAAAAGAGAAAAGAAAGAAAACAAAAGAAAAAAGAGAAAAACAAAGAAAAAATGCAAAAAGAAAGTTGTAGAATAAAGCATGAATTCATGGTATAGACTCAAGCTTCATAGTCATAAAATATTAGGAAAGTGGGTGAGAGCTTGATTATTTTTAGTGAGGATGTCTAGATTAGACGAGTGACTAGTTGCTTTTGTAACACGTCCTCAGATTGGGTGGTTTAACCACTATCCAAACATTTTACCTCACCTTTACTTGAGCCCCATTATAATCCAAAATAAAGACCCCCTGCTCATTAACAACCATACGACTTTTAGACATTGTTGAGTAGAACGTAGGATGCTCAAAAGATATTGGCTAAGTATGCGAGTGATAGGAAGTTGCCTACTCATACATTGTGTGAGTTAAACTTTCTATTCATTGAGAGATTAACGATCTAGTGTCTTTTACATAGTGTTAACATTAGTTTTAACAATTAAGTGTTAGAGGCATCTATTGATTCGTTCATTTTGTGATTAAGTTAATGAACTAACTAAGTAT
>SOPF01010694.1:0-12961 GCA_012979155.1 Hypericum perforatum | reverse complement strand
AATGCGGGTCATCACCAAACAAAGCCCTCTCCCTCCTATTCCCCTCTGCTACTCCAACTCTCTCAAGCTCCTCTGGTGCTAGGCCAACACCCACCAGTCCTCAATCCAAACTGTCATGACCCGAAAAGAATCGCGACGGCTTTCTTTATTGCAAAGGATAAAATCTGAAATACACAAAAATCTGAAATCCAAAACAGTAAATGATCTAAATCTCAATCCAAAAGGGTTCAAACGACATGAATAGTTCAAATCAATGCATGCAGACTCCTCCCTACTCTCGCTCCGACGTCCCAATATCTGTAACAAGCAAGCAAGAGGACAAAAGTGGTGAGTCAAACTCAGTAAGGAATCTCACGAAAACACGATATCAACATACGAAATCAATACACTCAACGCCATGCAATACTATTAATACAACTGCCAATACAATCATTCACAATCTGGTTCCAAATTCAATACGGAGCTCCGGAGTCCTCACTTATCATGACGGGATCCTCGTGGGGCACAGATAAATACCCAACCATTCCTGCGATGCAGGCCCAAAAGATGGAAGGGTATTCCCTCCATGAGTCCAGATAGTCTACATACTCCCTGTCCATTTGATCACACATACCTCGGGTTACCCAGTAGCCCCTTAAGCAATATGTGCGAACTACAGGGCCCAATAGGTATGAGACAATCCCGCATGCCAAAAATCATATCAATCACATATTCAAATCCATAATTACACTTTCATATCCACAATCACACTTTCATATTCACCATCAACAATCACGAATCCAAAATCAACAGTTACAACTCCATAATCATAAATACGAACCCAATATCAACAATACCAATCGGTATCTTCAAAATCCACAACACATCTCCCAATTTCACAATCTGATATGCTGACGGAATACGTACAAAAATACGTACGGAAATACATACAAATACAGACGAAAATACGGACGAAAATACATATACAAAACAAAGACAGAATTCACTTACCTCTAATGACTCTAGACGGTATACCCCGCGACCCAGACACTCTCTCCTTCCTTTTGTTTACGAAAGCCTAAACAATTTTTAGATCAGTCTCTATAACAGGGTTTCGAAACCTAGGTTACGCGGCTATAAGGGTAAAGCTTACCTTACAAATCTGGAATCTCTTCCTTGATCTTCCAAATCTCCTGGAATAACAAGGTCGTTTTCCTCACCTTTAGAAATACGTTTTTGTGAGTTTTTCCTGAATCCGTACAATTTTGAATGGACCAAGACGAAAGTATAGAACTAATCTTACCTCTATCTAGCGCAGTTATTTCGGATCTGTCCGCTCCTTCTGGATCTCTTTCTACTTCGTGGGTTTCCTCTCCTAGACAAAAAGAGGTGAATCTTTTGTGAATGATCTATTAGGGTTAGGGAAAATATACTAACCCCAGTTTTCACTTAAACAGGAAGGGTGGCAGATTACAAACTACTACCCAAAAACTTGAGAAATATCAAAAGGATTATTATAATATAACAGTTTCCAATTAATTCTGGTCCAATTCTTACACAAACTCACCATATTTTTTACGACGATAATAATGATGGTTGGGTCTTCAACTTCTAAGTGAGGCTTGCGACTCTCCCGACCAGAGTCTTAAAAAAAGTACGATCAGAGATCTATAACTACAAAGGCTTCAAAATGAGCATGATGGAGATGAGCCATTGTTGGGAAGAAATTGCATCATCTACGAGGCCAAATCTGACCTCCATGCCCTAATAAAATCCTTGAGGAGACTCACGACGTGCTCTTCCTCCAAGGAGACGCCACCTGACACAACCATTTTTTTGGGTCATCTTGGTTGAAGAAATATATGAGAATGAGAGAGAGAAAGATTATTTAGGGTTAGTTTTTTTTACATAATAATATTATAAGGGGTTTTTCAAAAATTATTTAAAATATATACTAAAACATGATTTATCAATTCTACATAGAGACTTAGAACATAAATTTGCGTGACAATCTACATCATTAAGAAAAATGGTGTGTTTTATAAGAACAAATATAAACTAGGCAAGAAGACTCAATTGGGAATAATTAGACTCGTTTCAAGTTTTTTAAACTACAGAGACTTAAATAAAAATACTACAAAATTTTCAAATAGACTTTTTCCATTGTTTAAATCCAAAATTTTAAAATTAAATTTAAGAATAGAAATCCTACTCTACTGTTATCTTTTTAATTGCTACAGTTACAATCATCTCGTAGTTTCTACGAAGTAAATATGTTGTTGCCAAAACATAATGCACATCAGCACATGTAAACTAGGCGTCTACTTAACCGAACTAAAACATTTTGAAAACATATATTGCCACAAATATCGGTGTGTGCAAGTCGTAAAAAATAGCCAAAATATATTTGCCATAATAAAGCACAAACAGACGTAATTTAAAATGTAAAAAATATTATAACCATTAATCTGTTAATAACTTAGATTTCTACTATTTTTGTGACCTGTTGCATTCTTATACAACCTGCTGCTTTTCCTTCTACCTCGTGATAATAATTTTATCGAACCACCATAAAATTAATCTAGTATAAAAAAAATACCATACCAAAAAGAAAAACAAGACTATTACCATTGAACTCAATTAACTAATTCAATTATTCAACTATAACTAGCTAGAATCAAACAAGAATAGATTCAGCGACAAAGCGGTGGCCAAGCAACTCATCGGCGCTCGCCCTCTTCTTCGGATCCACATCGAAGCACCTCATAAGAAACTCCTTCCCGTCATCGGAGAGCTTCTCCGGTATCGCCGGCGCCTCCATCATCATCCCTAACCTGATCACCAACTCATTCATATCCATATTGTCGTCGTAAGCCGGCCGTCCTGTGACCATCTCGACGACAATGCACCCGAGCGACCATATGTCCAGCTTCGTGGTCACCTCCCCGACCGCCACCGACTCCGGCGACATGTACTGCGGGGTTCCCCTGAAGGCACCTGGACACGGGTCCTCCTTCCTGTTGGGCTCCTTGGCGAACTCGAAATTCGCTAACTTCAGTTGCTTGAGCGGGAACACCATCACATTCTCCGGCTTCAGGTCGCAGTGCACGTATCCGCGGGCGTGGAGTCGGGAGAGCCCTCGGAGGATCATCCTCGTGAAGTCTCTGACCTCGGCTTCCGGCAACCCCTTCTCGGATATGAGGCCGGAGAGGGAGCCGGCCGTGGGGTGCTCGAGGACTATGCTGCAGACCAGGGTTCCCTCGTCCAGGCTCGAGTGGTCTCCGACACAGCGGATGATCTCCGGGCAGTGGACGAGCTCGTCGGAGTAGATACGCATCTCCTTCTCCAACGCATGGGCCGCGTAGAACGGGGCGGACTTCACCGTGAACCGCGGGGGCGGGATGATCTCCGACGGCGTCATTGGTGGTTCCTAAACCTCAATTGTAACTCACTTTTTGGTGCAACTTTTGCCTGTCGGGATGTATATATAAGTTTTTATGTCTATATATTATGTGTATGCTCACTCAGACTAGGACATCTATTCCGAATAGAACATGAAGTTTGTGTCCCCTTCGACTTGTGAAATCGATGGCAAGAGTTACAGTCAAATATTGTCTGATTTATGTTCTTGTTCTAAAACCAGAAATCAAATATTTTAGGGCAATTTATCCTCTAGTCTCTGGACTTAACATAATTCTTTTATCGGGTCTCTCCTTTCTCATAAATGAGTAATCAATCTCTATTTTATTTAAAAATATTTGTCAAGGGTTCCCACCGACCAAATCAGCCTCTTTTTAAATTTTTTGTCATGTGAAATAACTATTTTACCCTTCACAAAACGAAAATTTTTTTATTACATTTTTGTCTTTTTGTGAAGGGTAAAATAGTCATTTTACATGACATAAAAATAAAAAAACGGGAACATAAGTCAACCAAGGACCTGAGACCAATATTTTTTTCAAAATAAAGGGATGGCTAAATCATTTATGAGAAAGAAATGACCTGATAGAAGAATTCGATTAAGACTATGTGGACTAGGGAGTAATTTGCCCAATATTTTATTACATAAAATTTTGTTCTTGTTCTAGGCAATCTAATATGGTTACTTTTGATAAAAAAAAAATGGTTACGACATTGAATCCGAGTCTCCTTCGACATGTAAAATACATAGGTTATGTTGGTATTTATATGGGGACAATAATAATTAGTGTGTTAGATTATGTTGGTTTTTACCTTCTTTTGTCAGAAGAACACCAATTATTAATACATGTTGATCTAAGTCAAAAAACTCGTCATAGCAATTTTAAAACTACAATAGTTAAATTATACCAATACATGTTTAGCAGTGATAATTTTTGCCAACGATAAATTAGTACCAGAACATGGTCTCTTATACATCCACCCTATAATTGTTTTATTATGGATTGAACAAGATATTTCAGAACTGGTTAGTCTTGATTTGATAAGAAAAAAAATAGGTTCATCAACAAGTATTGAGTTATATATTTTTAAATTACACAAATATGTTAGAAAATCACACGTAATTAATTAATAAGTACGGCATGTGGATAAACATGATCATGGTTAGAATTTCAAACAATGCGAAATATAATTTGCTAAAAAGTTTGTATTATAAAAAATTATAATCGGTATTCACTTGTATGATGCGGCACAAACTTAAATTTAAATTTTAACGAATTGTATCAATTTTGAATTAATTACTATCCTTACATCTATTTAGACAGGGGTGATCTTCAAATTACGGAAACTATAATTTATATTCTATTTGTAGGATTATGAGGCTGTTAAAATGGGAATCCTATTCGTAAGCGGGAAACTGACAAATACGATGTCGTTTAGAACTCCAACGCCGCTCTCCTTGTCCCTCCTCCTCCTCCTCCTCCTAATCCCCTCACTCCTACTTCAACTCCAATCGAGCTCAACCGCCGCCGCCGCCGACTCCGATCAGCCGCAAAACGCCGCCGGCGAACGGTTCGGAGAATGGCAGATCCTAACAAGGCACAACTTCTCCTCCCAGACGAAGCTCCACCCCCACGTCCTCCTCCTCCTCACTCTCCCATGTAACCAACTAACCGAACCCTAACCGAGTTATTAGTTTCGTTTCGTTGTTTAATCGCTAATAGTTGATCATTGTTAATTAATCGCACAGGGTCGGGAGAGGCGAGGTCGCTGATGACGGAGATCTCGGGCTTGGTTAGGGCAAACGAGGAGGGGTTTAGGGATTTGAAGCTGATGTACGTGTACAGGAACAAGGAGAGGGCGCTGGCGGAGGCTATATCGGGGGGATCGGAGAGGGAGAGAATGGTTTCGGTTATGTACTACCGTTACTCTTTGCGTTATAGGTATCGTAGTGGTGGGGTGGTTCGGGCGAAGAGCTTGCTGTTCTCGATGCTTCCGTTCTTGTCCGGTGGAGCGGGGGAGGGAGGGGATGTTCCGGTTAAGAGGTTGGAGACGAGGGAGGAGGTTGAGGAGTTTGTAGGGTCTACTGATCGGGGTCTGGTTCTGTTCGAGGGATGCGGGTGGACCGGGGAGTTGGTGGAGGAAGGGGTTCGGGTGGAAGGTTAGTTGATATGAGATTTGGCAATTGTGGGTTCTCTTTGGTTTGTGTATTCTGTGACTTTCGCCTGGTTGTTGGTCGAAGTCCGTGACCAATGATTGTGTGCATAATGTGCTACGTGTTACATTTAGGTGATTAATTACATGTGCATTGTGCTGTCAAGTCATGTTAATCGATTAAGCTTGCAGAAAACGTGATTTCCTAGGGGAATTATTGGGCTGCTCAAATCTTGAGTGGTGGTTGCTAGGTTCGTCTTGGAGCTGGTGCTAGAAGTGTTTGAATGATTTTAGGTGAAGAGTTGTGGAAAATAATCAAAGCCACTATAAATTGGTTTTCCCACTATTCTATGATTTTGATTATGAGTGTTTTTTGATTAGGCTGCACTATAATTTGGTTTTCTCTCTGTTCTATGATTTTGATTAGGCTGCACTCGTTTTTCAGCTCATTAGCAATGGAGCAAGGACAAGAATATTAAATGATCTCTGTGGACTTCTTTCCTTGTCAGAGTTTAGTTTATATTTCTATTTTGTGCTGACTCCTGCTATCTTTGCAGGGGATCGTTCAGGGGCAGGTCTTAGAGGAGAGGTTGATATGATGCCAATGACTTGGAGGGAGGAGAAGCAGAAGGTTGCTGGTATTCTCTGAGTTGCCTATGCTTCTGGTCTTTATCCGAAGATACAGATCTCTGATATTGTTGTTGTCACTTAATTCAGATCTTTTGTTTTTCTTTTTTACTTCAATCATAGGGAACAAACACCGGAAGCTTCCAATGTGTTAGAGAAAATGAGTTGTTTGGCCTTCCTTGGCTTGCGGAACTGAGTGGTATGAATTACATTACTCCTCTCCAAGATTATGCAGGCCAGGTCACTGCCAATGCAAACTCTAGCAAGGGGGAGTTATGTTCTTTGGAAGAGTTTCAGAAATTTGATGCCCTTTTCTCAAAGTTTATGACTCTAGCAAGAAACTTCTTCTTACCTCCAGAAAGGCATAGATTCGGTTTGGTTACAAACAGGTCTTTGCTTTCATCTTTTGGTGCTTCAGACTCTGGACCGTGGCTTGCGATGCTTTATGTCAATGGTTGTCCTAGTTGTTCAAGGATAATTGAAGAACAAAATGACCTTGGGAGTGTCTTACTAAACGCTGAGTCTATTGTTAGAGAGGCAAGTCCAGCCCTTCTTCTTTTTTATTTTCTTTTCCCTTCGGTTCAATAGATTTTTTTCAATAGCTTCTTTCCTGTATTAACTAATATGTAATATATGAAGTTTGATTCATTGCTAACTTGTTTGATTATAATTTTAACAAGTAGATTGAAGGTGACATGCTACACCTGGATCCTGCTTTACCTCCAGATGAACCGTCTGTACTTTTGTTTGTTGATCGATCATCAAGCTCGAAGGAAACAAGGATAAAAAGTAATGAAGCACTTGACCTGTTCAGAGAGCTAGCGCTTCACTATAAGATGTTGGATCAGCCAAGTGATGGAAAATCTCAAAGATATAATCTCCAGTTTCTTCGACAACATGGGACCAAGATCGGAAATCCTATAATACAGTTTGCTCCTGCAAGTACGAAGGTCAAGCTGGCTGAGAAGATGTCTGTTATGATTGTGAAGGATGGAAAACATGCTGCATTGGATGACATTGTACCACATTTGCAGGGAAACTCCTTACAGGATATACTGACTCATATTCTTCGTAAAAAGGATGTGGCGAAGCTCAGTTCAGTGGCCAAGGAAATGGGTTTCCAGCTTTTATCCGATGATTTAAACATTGAAGTGGGAGATGCTGTACTGTCAAGAACTAACTTGGAGTCCAAACAGGATTCAACACTGGAATCTGGGATTGTTGATAATGATTACTCTTCATGTCAGGATGGAGAGTCCAAGTCTGATGACAAATTGTCTATCAAGGAGGATTTAAAAAAGCTTATAGCCACACATGGTGACTTGCCATCAGTCGAACCTGACCAAGGAGAGCCAGAGCAGGGGTTATCTTTTGAGCGTGATGATTTTGGAGGAGAAAAAGGAATTTCTTCTCACCACATGTTAGAGGAAGATAATACTCTATCTCAGAGCTTTAGAGGCTCCTTTTTCTTTTCTGATGGATACTATCAGTTGCTAGAAGCTCTTACTGGTGAGACAAAGATTCCATCCTTGGTGATCATAGATCCAGTAAGACAGCAGCATTACACCTTTCCTGCACAGAAAAGTTTCAGCTATTCCTCAATGGAGGCTTTTCTCAGCCAGTTCCTCAATGAGAGTCTTATTCCATTTCAAAGATCGGTGTATGGAACTGAAAGCGCCAGGGAAAGCAACACTCCGCCATTTGATAATTCGGATTTCCATGAAGTTGACTCAATTCCTCAAGTAGCGGCAAACACTTTCATGGAGAAGGTCTTTGGCGTCAATCATTCAATTGGTGAAAAATTGGAAATAGGCAATTCCCAGAATGAGGATGTACTCGTTCTTTTCAGCAATAACTGGTGCGGATTTTGCCAGAGAATGGAGTTAGTTGTTAGAGAAGTATATAAGGCCATTAAAGGCTTTTCAAGCATGTCAGAGGCTAGGTCTACAAACAAAGACTCTATGCTTAATGAAGGTCAGCACCAAAAGTTTTACAAATTTTCCTTTTCTTTTCCATTTGTTTTCCAGAAGTCTTTTCTTATTTAAGCTAACTATAATATCCAAATGCACAACTATGCAGATAATACAACAGAAGCTGTCCAAACAAGTCCCAAAATCTTCTTAATGGATTGTACTTTGAATGATTGCAGTTTGATACTTGGATCAATTAATCAGGTAGGTCTTGCACAAGGAACCTATTTTAGATTGTGGACTACAGCTACAAGGACACGACATTTACTGGAAATGATTAATAATGGAATGAATTTTCTGTATTCTTTATCATTGTGTTCTAACTTCTAATTCTGATAAATTCACGTTTGTGTCCTTTGGCGTACATTGGAAAATGCAGAGGGAACTTTATCCTGCTCTGGTCTTATTTCCAGCCGAGAGCAAGAAGGCAGTCTCTTATGAGGGGAACATGGCAGTATCTGATGTTGTCAGGTTTATAGCTGATTATGGAGGAAATTCTCATCATCTCAGTAGCGAGATAGGTAAGCTCCATTATGAGAGAATATATGTGGAATTTATTTTGCATTGTCAGGGATGTCTGAAAAATTACAAATGGTTAGTCACTGATATTAGGTGAACTTCTTTTGATCTACCTGCGCTGGCTCATTCATTGCTTAATAAATAACGTTTTCTGGCTGTTTGTCGTTATATTGGACCTGTTTTCTCATTTCCCGCTTCGCCCAGCAGACACCTTGTAGAAAGAAAGATACCTTACCTCGTGCATTGATAGGTTGCTTTAATGTTCATCAAGAATATCAATCTGCAGGTCTTCGTAAAGTTAAGCGAAAAGCCTGAGTGACCCAAAAAACTGGAAAAGTTCTGTTTTGGTTGTTAAAAGTGTGAAGTATATTCTAAGTAGATGGCTTGATTAGTATATGTACGATTTTGTTGGCTGGTTTCATCACCTTATCTTTTTTTTCCTGGTTGTTAATAGAAGATAAATATATGCGAGTTTCATCAATCAGTGCCATGTTTTACCTTTCATTACAAGGTTTCTCTAGCCCTTCTTTCTATTTTCAATTTTTTGCAGTAAAACAAAGGAGCGGGGATTCACTCGAGGATACACTGCCAGCAGATGATGTTCCCGTCTTAAAGGACAAATCATTGGAGATTCTACTCAGAAATCGAGCTTCTTCTAAAAGGGTTCGCAGATATGCTCCAATCAGGTCTCACACGTCAAAGGGTGCTCATGAGGCAGCTCCCAAAGTGGTCGTTGGCTCGATCCTTGTTGCCACCGAAAAGGTCTCGGTGCAACCGTTCGACAACTCAATGGTTCTCGTTGTGAAAGCTGATGGCACTACTGGTTTTCAAGGTCTAATTTTAAACAAGCCAATCGGCTGGGACACACTCCATCAACTGATGGAAGGGTTGGAGCTACTGAAAGAGGCCCCTTTATCGTTTGGTGGTCCGCTAATAAAGCAAGGAATGCCTCTAGTTTCTTTAACCAGGAAAGAGATGGAGAATGAACTCCCAGAAGTTGGACCAGGCATTTACTTTCTCGACCAGTCCGCAACTCTTGGTAAAATCGAAGAGCTCAAGTCCGGAAATCAAAGTACCACAGGGTACTGGTTCTTCTTGGGTTTTTCAAATTGGGGTTGGCAGCAGTTATTCGACGAGATAGCCAGAGGAGATTGGAACGTAACTCAAAATGCAGGACATATCGAATGGCCATGGAACTGATCGTGTAATAGGCGGTCGAACAGATCGGTATCCAACACATCGCATCTCTGTAATGGTCCGCAGTTAGAAGTTCGATTCGACAGGGTTACTTCCACAGAAGGCAACTCTTCGAGTCTGCAATTTAGTTGTCACAGTTCGTCCAGGCGCGTCCACAGACCATATTTTGCAGTTAGGATGAAGAGTTCAACTCACCGGTTAAGGAAGTGACGGTCTTTTGGAACATAACTTTGTTTATTAGTTTGGCATCGAATTGATAAATATTGTTGGCAATATAAAATAATGTTAAATAGTGTTATGCATAGCATATAATGTTAGAACAGATTGTTCAATTCAATTAGTGCAAACCCAACAACTGTGATGGTCCGTAAATGAGTTCCAAATAAAAATGGTATGGTATGATTTAAGGGCTGACACGCTTAGAGTCGGTGCCGACTGATTTAAGGGCTTTGTTGCTGAGAGACGTTAGTGACGTGGCCTTTCTCAGAGATGTTTCTAGAAGTTAGACCTTACCTAGAATTGATGGTGCACGGTCACATTTGCGATATTTAACGTCAAGGGAGAGGCAACTCTCTCGAGGTCCTCTTTCCCTCCGCAGCTTTTCTCACTGAATTTTTTGTGGAGAGATTTGACGAGGTCGGCGGTCGCACCTTCATAAGAGGTCGAGGAGGGACCGTGCACTAAGTAGACTTGTATCTGGCCATATCTTTTAATACATAAGGGGTTTGCCCCTCCACTTCTACCAAAAAAAAAATGGTATGATTGGGATAGTAGTACTTGTAGAAGGTAAACCTAAATCTTTGTCTTTATTCTCTTTTAAAAATATTTGACCAAGATAAGGTTTATCAGACAGGGTGAGTACATAAAATTTATTTAGTTGAAAAAAATTAAACTCACAATATCAAAATTTGATATTCATTAGCATTCTAAAATTGGAATTCCCAATAATATTGAGATTTTTATCTTCATGGAGTTACAATTCCTTTAAAAAAATTTACATCAAATTCATGAGAAGAAGCAAATTACACCGGTGGCTAGCATGCGTACAGAGGTTAGAAGGGGCAGTGCTTTGTTATTGAAAGAAGAAATGTAAAGAATATATGAAAAATTACTCACATCCATTGGAAAAAAGCCATTTACTTCCTTTTCACAAAGTATTTACTTGGACTCTATCTAAATCTTGAACCCTAATCTTGAACCTTGATCAATAACCATTATTTTAAAATCATTGTTGCTAATAAAATATATATTTTTGGGTAATGAGAATTGTTTGTTGTTGATTATTTTTCATGAGTATTAAGTAAGATTTTTTTTTTTGAAATTATGCCATCCTTAATTCAATTTAAATCAGTGACAGTATCAAATAGAACATTTATATCTATTTGGATTGTATTTGAAAATATAATTATAATTTTAATTATATACTTGCGTGATATGACATATTTTAAAACTTGTATAAAATCATTTGGGTGAAAATCATATTCAGAACCATCTTCAGAACAATAGGTATTGGGCTCCCTTGAGTTCAATCTTGATGTCTTTGATCTTTGCTTAGAGATCTTGAATGTTTAATGTAGATGATTTATGATGTTTTTGTCGATGCAAAATACTAATTAAATCATATGTGCTTTTCTGGATGCTTTGAGAAAAGAAGTAGAGGAATTTTATTAATAGACGTGAATAAGTTTGCCAAATACTCTGACTTTTTGAGAGTTTTTAATATCATAAGACATAGTCAATAAAAATTCTTGATCTTGGTTAAAACAAAAAAAAAATATATTCAGAATTATAGGTGGAAGATGAATGTGCAAATTCATCAATTTGTTTAGATTCTTTTGATTCAGATTCAGAACAAAAATTCTCGACCATAAAGGCCAATATCTTGACAAGTAAATTTGAGTCTACATTTAATACATGCAATTTTTTAGTAAGATACCAATAATTTTGGATATAATCTATTTTTTTTCACACTTATAGGAGGTAATACTTTTAAATCGGAAAATTTATTCTTTTTATGTGATGAAAAATACTTAAGAATTTTTTTTTGGAATGGAAGATTGTCCTTTTTGAAATTTTTTAATGGGTTTATGAAGAAAAGAAAAGAATAACTTTTTTGTGATGTGTTCTTATTCTATAAAAATTATTATTATCATCAACTTGATAAGGTGATATATACATCATAAAATGCTATTCAATAGATTTAGAATAGACAAATACATTATCTATACAACCAATACAAAAAGTAAAAATCACATAAAATATATCATTCATAATTTGTTGGAATTTACTTAGAAGATTTTTCAGTTCAAACGACATAAATTTTTATTTATATTTTCCAAAAGGAAAAGTAAAATCAGTTTTATATCTATATAGGTAGTTCATATCCATAACCTAATCATTGGTAAAAATTAGGATTTGAATTTTTTTTTTATCCTATTCTAAATTCTATTCTATTAGATCAGAAATGTTCATGCCATAAGTCGAACCCTGAACTTCACCCCACATGAGTGGGAACAATGCCACTGGACCAAATGGTCACTCGGCAAAATTAGGATTTGAATTTGTAATCGAACCAAAGTAAATTTAGAACTGGATAAACTCTTAAGATCTAGATCTAATTTTTAGTTCGAAACATAAAATTAAGATAGAAACTCCACAAATTTAGACAACTCGACGTGGGAATCCTTATTTTTCATTTTATAAATTTCTATTGTAAATCAATTTCTGTATTTCTAAATTCTAAATGTAGAAAGTCATCGCAACCATGTCCTTGGATACATGAAAAAAATGATTTTTAAGATTAAGAATTCTCAAATTGGAATTATCACATATTAACAATAATTACTCGCCTAAGTGAATAATCATATTTATCGTTGAAGCTTAAAACTTTCTTCTTGGCATTGGAAAACCAAAGTACGTACATGATCTCGAACGTGGCCGGGAAGTATTGGTCAAAGAAGACGATCCCAGCTTGTGTAGCCTCGCAAGTTTCCCAATTGGGCCAAACATTCCCAACCACAAAACCCTAATTTGAACAAAAAGGGGAAATTCAAATACTACCCCTCACCTTCGATTGAACCCGGAACGAGGGCAGG